>JZKD02S1646522.1:57785-85606 GCA_000966675.3 Picea glauca | reverse complement strand
ATTTAATTAATTAATTAAATCACTTTAATTAATTAATTAACCTTTTTACCTCTGAAAATCTCCTTATCTCTCCTTGTGGCTTCCCTGGCCACTGAAAGTCACTTCTAGCCATCCAATCATGTAGTTCTTCTCCTCCCAATTCCAATGAGCTATTACGCTAAGAGGTTCCTCCAAGTAATGTGCCCAAAATGCCCTCTTCAGTGATTTTAATTAACTTATAGCTCAAAATAGTCAAAATCATGGAAATCGTCAGAATGGAACGAAACCAAATCCAACCTGTGCGGAATGGCTCATAATGATGGAATATGATGATAAATCCCAACTAGACCCCACCATGCCTCTCAAATACCCCTTTACTCGCTATAACATCCATATGGCTACTCTGGTCATCATAAGTCTATGCCCTGTGATTATGTCCCAAAGTGGGGACATTACACTTCAACACTTCCTTACCGAGCTTGGTATCCAGTTTCACTGTTCGATTATCATATGGTGTGACAATTAGAGTACACTGATATTTTGTAGATATCTAGATTAGTGACAACGAACCAAACACATTGAGGTCCACATGCATTTCATGAGATATTTAGTACATGACGTGATCATTGATTTGTAGTTTTTTCCTTCCTTTGAACATACTATCAACATATTCACCAATACCTTCATTGGAAAGAAGTTTCAGACTTTGTGGGATCATCTTGTAGTGAAGAACACGATTGCCTAACAACTACCTTTTCTTCTTTTGATGCATTGCCCTTTGAGGGGGGGTTTTGTTCCCACTTGCTTTTCCCTCTTTCCTCATTTTTATTCAGTGTTCATTAGTTGCATTGTACATGAGTACCTAATATGGGCTAGTAGTTGGGACTTTATTTTAGTCCATAGTGATGTTCAAGGGGGGTGTTAGAGAAATTTCTATTTTTGGCACACTATTTCAATGGGAGTTAACTGACTAGTTCTATTTTACACTTTCTAATTTTATACCATCACTATTATGCATGGATTCCTAAGAAAACATTACTACATATCACTGCTTCTTCTCTTTTATTAATTATAGGATGTCATTTCTTATATGAGTGAATATCACTCACTCATTGAAACGATCATAATATACATTGATTCTTATTTTTCATATTGTATCTCTCTTCCTTTTATTGATAATATTTGTTTGTGTATGCTTTAGGTGGGTCTCCTGTGAAGGTTTCCATGAAAAACTTAAAGTTTGAAGAGGTGATTTATCAGGCCCGTGGATTGAAAAGATAGGTTGTCAGGCCTTTGAGAAACTCTCTCCGGGTGAGAGAGTTTGTTAGGGAAGTGATTATCCTGAGGAAGCCCAACCTCGGCTATAGTGCTATGAGAATTCTTTTTCAACTTGTTGTTGAAGCCTTGAAAGGGAAGTGGGGAAGACGAATGAATGTTGATTAGAGAAGGGGCACAGTTCCTATGGTGGGATAGGCATGTGGTGAATGAGAGGTTGTAGGTTGTTAGTGTGAGTTGGCTCCTGGGAAGAAATCCTTCATGTTGAATCTGAAACTTCTGGTTGTCTCATCCTATCCTAGGAATCCCTTTTCTCAGGTTGAGTTTAGTCCCACCTCATGGGTGACCCACTACTAAGAGTGATGAGAAGCATGGTCTAAGGCTGGGAGGATCATGGAAGGTATACATGCAGTTGGTGGTCTTCTATAAAAATATAAGTCTCAATTATGTGTTTAATTACATGTAGTGTATTTGTACATGCTTTTATATTTATGAATATTTCCTGTGTATTCTATATGTATAGGCTTACTATTATTTCCACATGAATCTATGTTTTAGAAGAATGTATTTATTTTTTTTAAATTATATATATGTATACATATGAAATTATTGTAATTTTTTAAGTGGCATGACCCAGTCTAGGTAGGCTAGGTATCTTAAAATGTATTAGGTTACACAAGAGTTTAAGTGTGGCATATCCCAACATGTTTAAGTTTGGGTGTGTTACAATATGCTATAAGAACTTTGGTTTTCAACATTGAGCCCGGATGGGCCGTGTAATTGGAAATTGAAGAAAAAGTTTCAGAGTGAATTGTTGTCGAAATGGAAAATTTTTGTGTTTCAGAACTTCCATGAGTGAAAAGAGGGCATTGAGAGAACACCTTATATGTGTTTTAAATCTCAAGGGGCTTAGCGATTTGACAAAGACAAAATAGGAAATAAACCATATAAATTATGGTTTTGGGAGCTACAAATTTTAGATTTGGGCTGTTAGATCTATTCGGAAGAAGGAAGATCCCTCACAGTTGTCAGATATGGGAAAGGAGTGTAGAGGTTAAACTCCAGCCCTTTAGAGTTCGTTTCTTTGGCAATTTTTAAGAATTTGAAAAAAGGATGCAAGATCCTCATATCTCTGAAGTCCCAGAGTGAATCTACACCATAGATAATTTCAGAGAAGGAAGAACATTGAATTTCCCAAGTGGTTTGATAGTTCGACATTTGGGGAAATCCAATTTTGGTTGCACCAAGTGGATTTTTCTCCGAATTTCTGAATTCTAGAACCAATCCGGACCGTCCATTATCGAAGAAATGTGTCTATGTATTAGAAAGTGTCTAGAATTACAATGTACGACAGTTCGAAGGTGGGGTTGTGTTTAGCAGTGAAATCCTCTAAATCCCAAAGTTTGGAATTCCTAGAGCTCCGAAGTCCTGAAGCTCCAAGGAACACCTATTCTAAAGTTCTACATTCATGTGTTTTGAAGCGATCTAGTGTGGGATTCTCTGAAGTCCCGAAGTTCTGGAGTGCCAGAGTGACATGGATGGATGACGTCACCCAGAGAAACATGGACCTGATCAAGATTTTGGAAGCTCAATGATCAGGATTTTTAAGTGTGGAGATGAGACATATTTCGAAGTCCCAGAGCCCTGAAGTCCTGAAGCTCTGGGAAACAACTATTCAAGAGTTTTCCATTTAGGATTTATCAAGTAGGTTGGTGTGAAATCTTCAGAATCCTGAAGTATTGAAGTCATAGAATGTCGAAGTGATGTAGCATGATGACGTCTCCTAGAGTGACATGAACCTATTCAGAAATTCAACATTGAGGTGTTTTAAAGGGTTTTATAGAAGAACTAGAGTAACATGACCTATTGATGTCACCTAGGGTGACATGGACACACTTGATTCTTTCCATGTGTCATCGTGTTACATGATTTTCAAAGACCTTTTGTGCCAGTTAGAACTTGAAACGTGTCACCTGTCAAATTGGGCCACGTGTCCACTCCTTATTTCTACCATGTAGCACCTCCCTTGGTTCATGGTTCCTAATGATACTCTGGGTGTTTCCCAATTTGACGTTTGAAGGAATGTGATTAGATTGATGCAAGAACCTTTGAAGCGCGAAACTTCGGATAACTTCTCTAGGAAATTGCAAGTTCAGAATTGGGAGGGAACCATATGTGGAGTAGGAGGAACTTCCAAAGCTATAAGTTATAAAGTCCCGGAGCTCTGAAGCAATGAAGCCCCAAAGCCCCAAATATGTGCCATGCAAGAGTTTTCCACTTCAACGTTCAGGAGGAATAAGGCATGAGGTGGTAATATCCTTCGAATCTTGAATTTACATAGCCCCAAAATCACGAAGCTCTGGATAAGTGCATACCAGATAAGGGCTCAAACATAGCCCTTGGTCATATGGGACATCGGTCGAAACAAAAAAGCACTAGTGTAGAATTGGTGTCTTCAAAGACAAATTTTTTAGATATCCATAACTTTTAGCTGAAGACTTAGAATTGAGCAAGTGAGAAGTCATTGGAAAGATATTGGAGAGTAGAATATAAGTATTCACCTAGAAAATTGATTTGAATAGTCAATTTCTAGGAAAACAAGAAGAAATAAGTATGATATATTATTGAAACAGAATGGTTCATATTTTCATGAAATTGTTGATTCCATTAGCCTAACAAAGTTCTATTGGCTGTACATCTTGCAAAGTTAACAAAAACTGGATCATATCAATATCAAAACATAGTGCATAGGAATGGAAGATGCATAGGGGGCTTACATCCTGGAAGATGAGATCATAGGGATGGATTTCCATTTGGGTATTGAAGGAACAAACTACAATGGACATGGAGTAGGAAAGGATGAAAACATGAATATGGTAGAGACGATTAGAAATTTGCAGAAATATGTCCAAAGTCAAAAGGATGATAATGAAAGGATTATGAAATCCAAGGATCATTAGGATCAATTTAATATGAAGTTAATGTAGACCTTGGACGTAATTGAAAATAAATTGGATAAGGAAAATGGCTCAAGAAAATTAGTATGTCATAGGTCTCATGATGAGAAAGGAATATCAAGCAGTGTTAACAGGCATCACCATCACTCCCCAAGGCATTCTAATAGGAGAGAACATAATAACTCAAGTCCATCCCCTGTCAGGAAGCATCAGAAGAGGTCTAGGGTGGATGAACTGCATTGATAAATGAAAAAAATCAAACCTTCTACATTTGATGGTGAACATAAGAAGGATGAAGATGACGAGACATGGATTCTAGGCATGCGAAATTACTTTCAATTGAATAATTATTCTTCACATGTAGAAGGAATAATTTATATCTATCACCTCAATGAAATGACATCCATGTGGTGGTATCATCTTGTGCAGGTGCAACATGTTGGCACAGGGGCAAACCCAGGGTTCAACACTAAAGAGCACACCAAAAAAACCCTAGCTACTGACCTTTTCGGCAACACCTATGAAGAAGATGCAGTATCACCTGCAGTAGAGGCAGGAGTGGTTGCAAGACTCAGGTGTCTACAACCTTAGTTCCAATACAGACCCATGATTATCTTTCTTACAGTGCACTTAGCATCAGTTATTCCTTAACATACATTAATTAATACACTTCACATAAATCACAAAGCATCGCAGTAATTACTCAGATATGACACTTAGCAACGATAAACAGGTTATACCTAATAGATTAAGTGCTTAACATCTTATATTTCATATCTAGCATGCATTCATATCTCATAAGAGAAAATCATCAATAGATATATTTAAACATATCAAATCACTTATCAAGAGATAGACAAACACATCAACACAATACACAGAGTTATCGTGGTTCACCCCCACCCAGGAGCTACGTCCACAAAGTCTTCTTTTGTTATTATATTCTATAAACCAAGTTACAACACAAAGCCTTCAAGATCCTACCCTTCCTAGGAAAAGAGATCTGTGTAGCTCACTAGATCCTCTTTCCCCGGGTAGATCCAAGAACTAAGTCCTTCCATGACCCGTGCACTCAACACTTATAATACTTACAGTAGGCACAGAGCTCTTACAATCACACAGACGTTTGATCACATAGATCTACTTTATGCACTAAGCCATTCACTTTACATCACATAGATGACACACACATATCCTTTCTTACATTTCCTACCCTTCTATTTATACATACAAAAGGCCTAAATAAGGGCTGATATCCCTTTCCCATTATAATATTCTCAAAAATCCCAAAAAGCCCAAAAATCCCTAAAAAGGGGAGGAGATCTTGTGATCTCCTCTTCGCCATGCGCTCCTTCTCCGAATAGATGTCAGAGTACCAAAAATGGTCAAATATGACCAAGTATTCCTCAAAACTTAGTCAAGGGACAACAGGCCCCTAACACCCACCTGTGACTTGTCACGAGTCACTCAGGTCTGGCCAATTTTGCTTCAAGCACGTCAAGTTTGGCTCAAGCTGCTTCAACCTATTTCTTTACGATTTCGTCCTGCTTGGAAAACTCTTGGATGAGTTCATTATTGACTGGTCCTTATAGGCGCTACTCTGTTGTAATCACAACCTATTGTAGCTTTGTCACTTGGTTCTTAATCTCTAAAAATAGTGGACATGCCTTATCCTGCAAAGTTTGAAGTTGCTACGTCACTTCCATGACCTTTCTCTGGATCATGTGGATTTGTTGTTGTGCAATGCGCTACACGTGGGATCGATTCATTTCCTCTATGCTTGATAGGGCCTTCAAATGCATCTAAAGTCTATCTGCATGATGCTTCACCTCCTAGAGCTGCGACTCCAGTTTA
The DNA here is from genome assembly GCA_000966675.3 of Picea glauca. Taxonomy (NCBI): domain Eukaryota; kingdom Viridiplantae; phylum Streptophyta; class Pinopsida; order Pinales; family Pinaceae; genus Picea; species Picea glauca. Next base: position 79,541 of record JZKD02S1646522.1, on the reverse strand, counting down.
TGCAATTCTAGGTTCTCAATCAGGTTCTCATTTATCTACGCACTTCTAATACTTAGTTGTTTTCATTCTTCAGTGAGTTCTTTAATCCTTTCTACTGTACCCCAGGCAGTTATTTCGCATTGGTTGCACTCTTATTATGGGGTACTTGGGATGATATGAAGCTCTAAGTCCATGAATCTTTGTTGCAGTTGTTGAATAACTTCAACAAGCTTCATCACTTGATGGTCTAAGGGTTCTTCGAACTTTTTTTCTAAGTCGGTTATAGAGAGAAATGCTTTGTTGATAGCTTCTTCGATCCCGATTTTCTTCGTGAGAAGATGCTCCTTCTGCCTTTGGATTTTTTCTCTGTCTTTATCAAATTTATCTTGGATGGCCTCCTTCTCTTGTTGTGTAGCTTAGAAATGCTCTATGATTTCCTCCTGTGCTTGCTTTAGGGCCTAGGTGGCCTGTGTTGTTACTTCTTCTACTTTCTGAAGGCGCACTTTGACTATGTCGACAATCCTGTGGAGTTGAACTGATTCATTTCCAGATTTTGTTGCTCCTTCTGGCATGGACACAGTGGAGACTACGCGGTTAGACTGAAGTTCTCACTACACTCCTTGGAGCTCGGCTTCAATTTTGTTGTACATCATCTATTTCTTGGCCTCCTTCTTTTCTATAATTTCTTCTATGGCTTCATTCAAAGTTGTGAGGAGAAAGCTGAAGTCATCGGGGTTGAGCATGGTCTTCATCTTAGTCACAGTTGCTTTTGATTTCTTCTTAGAGGAAGACTTCGAAGGTTAGCCTTTTGTATTCTTTGGAACTTCAACTTCATCTTCTGGTTGTTGTTTGACTTCCTCTAGGTCTTAGTTGTTACCTTCTTGATCGGGTGTGATGGAAGCTATCTTTACAGAGTAGCTATCTACATCCTGAACCTCTTCAGGCTTCTTTGTTTCCTTTGTCTTCTTTGTCTTCTTCATCTTACTAGGCCCAAGTGTGTCCTGCACAACTTCTAGGTTGTTAATGTCTAAAATTTCCGATGGATCTGTTGGAACAAGGAGGTACACCAACCATTCCTTGGTGATTTCTTCTAGGTCTTCTTCTGTCAGCTTATAATAGGACTAAAGATGTTCCTGGTGTTCATCAGCACATAGAGTTAGGTATATAAAGTGGTGCTCTATGCTAAAATTTATCAGAGGTTAGAACCTTTGCAAAGTGTTTAGGTTTATGCGAGGTTCACCCCCTATGGATTCTTTCAGTTGGTTATAGTATCTGTGAAAAATAACATTTGATTGCCACTACTTGCTTATCTCTATCGAGTACCATAATGTACTGAAATTCATAGCTAATGGTTCGAATGGGTCGAGGTCTGGGAAGGTTGAACCTTCTAGTAGATGCCATGCAACAAAGGAGATCAATATTAGCAGCCATCTAAATTGGAATTCATGCCCCTGGTCCTAGGCTTCTCTACAATCAATTTCTAGCTGATTGACCAAGTATTTTGCCCAATTCATTTGTAGTCCCTATGTGCATTTTCCTGCGAGGTCCACTACGAAGCCTGATACTTGTGTAGGTCTATTCTTATGAACCATATTCCCTGCTATCAACTGACATGCAAGGCACACTGTTCCATTCTCGATAGAGGCTACCTTGTAACCTCGCACGCCTTTTTCAACATTTCCATAAGCCTCTTTAATATTTTGTGAAAGAGCGCAGTTTGTGGTCTTTCCAAGGTAGTACTCATGGGGATTAGGGCCCTACATGCTAAGCCTGGTAATCTTGTTGATCAATGTCGGATCAATAGTTATGTGATGTTTTAACCACAGGTATCCTCCGTGGTAACTTTCTAGTAGAAATTTCACACAAGAAGTCACCTCCTAATGTCTATCGAAGTGCGGTATTTTCATAACGTTGACCAGAGTAGACTACGCAAGGTTCATCGTTCATTGATGAGGGAAGATCTTTGAATTCTGACCCTTAGTGCTCATTAAGTACTTAGATTGTGCGAGCATGTTGTAGGCTTTACAGTATCCCAGGTTGAAGTCACAAAACTTCAACGCTGTAACCTTGTCTTGATCTACGTGGTAGGTGTGAACTCCTTTCGGTAGATATGCAGTGACTAGGGTGTATTCAAAGTCCTTAGGGACACTGTAACTATTAATCTCACCACTTAGAGGGGGAATGTAAGCTAGTAGGATGGTTGGTACTAACTTTGTGTTGGCTGCGTCGTAGGCTGGGTATCTTAAAATGTATGAAGTTCCACAAGAGCTTAAGTGTGGCATATCCCAACAAGTTTAAGTTTGGGTGTGTTACAATATGCTATCAAAGCTTTGGTTTTCAACATAGAACCTGGATGGGCCGTGTAATTGGAAATTGAAGAAAAAATTTTGGAGTGAATTGTTGTCGAAATGGAGAAATTTCGGGTTTCAGAATGTCCATGAGTGAAAATAGGGCATTGAGAGAACACCTTATATGTGTTTTAAATCTCAAGAGGCTTAGCGGTTTGACAAAGACAACATAGGAAATAAACCATATAAACTGTGGTTTTGGGAGATACAAAGTTTATATTTGGGTTGTTGGATCTATTCGGGAGAAGGAAGATCCCTCACCGTTGTCAGATATGGGAAAGGAGTGCGGAGGTTAAACTCTAGTCCTTTAGAGTTCATTTCTTTGGCGATTTTTAAGAATCTGAAAAAAGGATGCAAGATCATCAAATCTCTAAAGTCATGAAGTGAATATACACTGTAGATAATTTGGGAGAATGAAGACCGTTGAATTTCCTAAGTGGTTTGGTAGTTCGACATTTGGGGAAATCCAGTTTTGGTTGCACCAAGTGGAGTTTTCTCTGAAGTTCCGAATTTTGGAACCAATCTGGACCATCCATTATCGAAGAAATGTTTCTGTAACTTAGAAAGTGTTTGAAATTTCAATGTACAACAGTGCGGAGGTGGGGTTGTGTTTAGCAGTGAAATCCTCTAAATCCCAAATTTTGGAATTCCTAGAGCTCCAAAGTCCCGAAGCTCTAGGGAACACCTATTCTAAAGTTCTACTTTCATGTGTTTTGAAGTGCTATGGTGTGGGATTCTCTGAAGTCTTGAAGTTCTGGAGTGCTAGAATGACATGAATGGATGACGTCACCTGGAGTGACATGGACCTAATCAAGATTTTGGAAGCTCAATGATTAGGAGTTTTAAGTGTGGATATGAGATGTATTTCAAAGTCTGAGAGCCCGAAAGTCCTAAAGCTCTGGAAAACAACTGTTCGAGAGTTCTCCATTTAGGATTTATCAAGTAGGTGGGTGTGAAATTTTCAGAATCCTGAAGTGTCGAAGTCCTAGAATGTTGAAGTGACATAGCATGATGATGTCTCCTAGAGTGACATGAACCTATTCATAAATTCAACATTGAGGTGTTTTGAAGGGTTTTGTACAAGAAACGTTTGAATCATGGAGTTCTGAAGTCATTAAGAACTGGAGTGACACGACTTATTGATGTCACCTAGGGTGACATGGACACACTTGATGCTTTCCACGTGTCACCGTGTTACATGATTTTCAAAGACCTTTCATGGCAGTTAGAACTTCAATTGTGTCACCCATCAAATTTGGCCACGTGTCCACTCCTTATTTCTGCCATGTAGCACCTCCCTTGGTGCATGGTTGCTGATGATACTCTGGGTGTTTCCCAATTTGACGTTCGAAGGAATCTGAGTAGATTGATGCAAGAACCTTCGAAGCACAAAAATCCAGAGAGATTTTCTAGGAAATTGCAAGCTCGGAATTGGGAGGGAACCACATGTGGAGTAGGCAGAACTTCCAAATATATAAGTTCTAAAGTCCTAGAGCTCTGAAGCAACGAAGCCCCAAAGCCCCAAATATGTACCATGGAAGAGTTTTCCACTTCAACGTTCAGGAGGAATAAGGCATGAGGTGGTAATATCCTTCAAATCTCGAATTTACATAGCCCCAAAATCACGAAGATCTGGATAAGTGCATACCAGATAAGGGCTCAAACATAGCCCTTGGTCATATGATACATCAGTCGAAACAAAAGAGCGCTAGTGTAGAATTGGTGTCTTCAAAGACAAACTTTTTAGATATCCATAACTTTTAGCTGAAGACTTAGAATTGAGCAAGTGAGAAGTCATTGGAAATATCTTGGAGAGTAGAATATAACTATTCACCTAGAAAATTGAGTTGAATAGTCAATTTCTAGGAAAACAAGAAGAAATAAGTATGATATATTATTGAACCAAAATGGTTCATATTTTCATGAAATTGTTGAGTCCATTAGCTTGACAAAGTTATGTTGGCTACAAATTTTGCAAAGTTAACAAAAACTGGATCATATGAATATCAAAACATAGTGCATAGGGGGCTTACATCTTGGAAGATGAGATCATAGGGATGGATGTCCATTTGGGTATTGGAGGAACAAACTCCAATGGACATGGAATAGGAAAGGATGAAAACATGAATATGGTAGAGACCATTATAAATTTGCAGAAATATGTCCAAAGTCACAAGGATGATAATGAAAGAATTATGAAATCCAAGGAGCATCAGGAGGACTTTAATATGAAGTTAATGCATACCTTGGACATAATTGAAAATAAATTGGATCAGGAGATTGGCTTAAGAAAATTATAAAGTCATAGGTCTCATGATGAGAAAGGAATATCAAGGAGTGTTAACAGGCATCACCATCACTCCCCGAGGCATTCTAATAGGAGAGAAAACAACAAATAAAGTCCATACCCTGTCAAGAAGCATCATAAGAGGTCTGGGGTGGATGAACTGAATCGATAAATGAACAAAATCAAACCTTCTACATTTGATGGTGAATAGAAGAAGGATGAATATGATGAGACATGGATTCTAAAGATGAGAAAATACTTTCAATTGCATAATTATTCTTCACATGTAGAAGGAATAATTTATATCTATCACCTCAACGGAATGACATCCATGTGGTGGTATCATCTTGTGTGGGTGAAACATGTTGGCACAGGGGCAGACCCAGGGTTCAACACTCAAGAGAACACCAACAAAACCCTAGCTATTGACCCTTTCAAGAACACCTGTGAAGCAGATGCAGTCTCACCCATGGTAGAGGCAGGAGTGGTTGCAAGACTCAGGTGTCTACAACCTTATCTGTGATACAGACCTGTGATTATCTTTCTTACAATGCACTTAACATCAATTATTCCTTAACATACATTCATTAATACTCTTCACAGAAAGCACATAGCACTACAGTAATTACTCAGATCTGACACTTAGCAATGATAAACAGGTTATACCTAATAGATTAAGCACTTAACATATTATATATCATATCTAGCATGCATTCATATCTCATAAGAACAAATCATCAATAGATCTATCTAAACATATCAAATCACTTAGCAAGAGAGAGACAAACACATCATCACAATACATAGATTTATCGTGGTTCACCCCCACCCTGGGGCTATGTCCAAAAAGTCTTCTTCTGTTATTATCTTCTTTAAACCTAGTTACAACACAAAGCCTTAAAGATCCTACCTCGCCTAGGAAAAGATATCTGTGCAGCTCACTAGATCCTCTTTCCCTAGGTAGATCCAAGCACTAAGTCCTTCCCTGACCTATGCACTCAACACTTACAATACTTACAGTAGGCACAGAGCTCTTACAGTCACATAGACATATAATCACATAGATCTACTTTATGCACTAAGCCATTCACTTTACATCACATAGATAACACACGCATATCCTTTCTTACATTTCCTACCCTTCTATTTATACATACAAAAGGCCTAAATAAGGGCTAATATCCATTTCCTATTATAATATTCCCAAAAATCCCAAAAAGCCCAAAAATCCCTAAAAAGGGAACGAGATCCTGTGATCTCCTCTTCGCCATGCGCTCCTTCTCCGACTAGATGTCAGAGTACCAAAAATGGTCAAATATGACCAAGTACTCCTCAAAAATTGGTCAAGAGCCAACAGGACCCCAACACTCACCTGTGACTTGTCCCAAGTCACTCAGGTTTGGCACATGCCGCTTCGACCTGTTGCTTTGTGATTTCCTCCTACTATGCAAACTCCTGGATGAGTGCCTTATTGACTGGTCTTTATAGGTACTACTCTGCTATAATCATGACCTATTGTAGCTTTGTCCCTTGGTTCTTAATCTCTACAAATAGTTGACATGCCTTATCCTGCAAAGTTTGAAGTTGTTGTGTTAGTTCCATGACCTTTCTCTGGATCATGTGGATCTGTTGTTCTGCGATGTGTTGATCGTGGGATCGCTTCATTTTCTCTATGGTTGATAGGGACTTCAACTACATCTGAAGTCTATATGCATGCTTCTTCACCTCCTGGAGTTGTGACTCCAATTTATTCAATTATGGGTTCTCGGTCAGGTTCTCATGTATCTACGCACTTCTGGTACTTAGTTTTTTTCATTCTTCAGTGAGTTCTTTAATCCTTTCTATTGTACCCTAGGCAGTTATTTCTCATTGGTCGCACTCTTATTGTGGGTTAATTGGGATGATATGAAGCTCTAAGTCCATGAATATTTGTTGCAGTTGTTGAATAACTTCAACAAGCTTCATCTCTTGATGGTATAAGGGTTCTTCGACCTTTTGTTCTAAGTCGGTCATAGAGAGAAATGGTCTGTTGATAGCTTCTTCGATCTTAATTTTCTTTGTGAGAAGATTATCCTTCTCCTTTTGGATTTTTTCTCTATCTTTATCAAATTTATCTTGGATGGCCTCCTTCTCTTGCTGTGCAGCTTGGGATTACTCTATGATTTCCTCCTATGCTTGCTTTAGGGTCTAGGTGGCCTTCGCTATTACTTCTTCTTCTTTCTGAAGGCATACTTCCACTATGTCGGTAATCCTGCAGAGTTGAACTGATTCATCTCCTGCTTCTGTTGCTCCTTTTGGCATGGGCGTAGTGGAGACTATGTGGCTAGACTGAAGTGCTCGTTGCACTCCTTGGAGCTCGACTTCAATTTTGTTGTACATCATCTATTTATTGGTCTCCTTCTTTTCTATAATTTCTTCTATGGCTTCATTCAAAGTTTTGAGGAGAAATTTGAAGTCATCGGGGGTGAGCATGGTCTTCATCTTGGTCATGGTCACTTTTGCTTTCTTCTTAGAGGAAGACCTTGAAGGTTACCTTTTTCTCTTATTTGTAACTTCAGCTTCATCTTCTTGTTGTTGTTTGACAGGTCTTCGTTGTTACCTTCTTGATGAGGTGTGATGGAAGTTGTCTTTACAGAGTAGCTATCTACATCCTGAACCTCTTCAGGCTTCTTTGTTTCATTTGTCTTATTCGTCTTCTCATCTTACTAGGACGAGGCATGTCCTGCGCAACTTCTGGGCTGTTAATATCTGAAATGTCCACTGGATCTGCTGGAACAAGGAGGTCCACCGACTATTCCTTGGTGATTTCTTCTAGGTCTTCTTCTGTCAGCTTATAATAGGACTGAAGATGTTCCTGGTGTTCATCAGCGCATGGATTTAGGTATATAAAGTGGCGGTCTGTGCTAAACTTTATCAGAGGTCGAAACCTTTGTAAAGTGTTCATGGTTATGTGAGGCTCACCCCCTATGGTTTATTTCAGTTGGTTATAGTATTTGTGAGAAATGGCATTTGATTGCCACAGTTTTCTCATGTCTGTCGAGTACCATAAGGTACTGAACTTCGCAGCTAATAGTTCGAATGGGTTGAGGTCTAGGAGGGTTTCACCTTCTGGTAGTTCCCATTGTTACCCATGATTTTGGTTGTCATGATGATGTATTGATGATGGTGTACTCAGGCTCTTCATAAGAACTTTCTCCTAAGAAAAGTTACTTTCATCTCTTCCCAGAAAACTCATTTTTGAAGAGGGTTCGCAGGCTACTAGTATCCCAGGGTGCGAGAATGACTAATTCTCGCAGGCTTCCTTAAGCCAGGGTGCGAACTTCTCACACTGTGTTGAATAGCCAGGGTATGAACTCTTCCTAAAGCATGGAAAAAATGAATTCTCGATGTTTCTAGAAGGGAATCTTCTAGAAGAATGGGTTGGAATTCGAATGGTTATCTTTGTACTGGATTCCCTGATATTTTTGGATCATTCTTATCCAAGTAACTATCTCATTCTCTCCTATATATTGAGGGAATTCTCATGGAAAAGGTTAAGCAAGATCCATTGGAGAATTGGTGAAAGAATTGTGTGAAGGACTTAGCTTGAACAACAGCTTGGAGACTCTAGCAAGTCTATCAAGAGGATTTGATCTTCTTCATGCAAGGATTGAGAAAGTGTGTGTGTGTTGGAGCCAAGATCCATTGAAGGGAAGCTTGCGAAATCAAGGCTATCAGGTTGTAATCTTTACTTCCAATTAATATGATATAGTGGCATGCCCCTTTCCCATAAAGCTATTCTCATTTTATTGTGTAATTCCTTGATCATACACATAAGTTGACTGTTGAATATATTGTGCTATCTTCACTTTGGTTGGTTTGTGTTGTCTTGGTATTGACCTCACAAGAGAATCAGAGCGAAGTGGGAGAAACATAGACCCTAGGAAGCGATATAAAGGTATGTTACTTGTTCCTTCCTACTAGTTAATTCAATGGTCAAAACTTAGGGAAAGAGTCATGTCCTGTCCTATTTTGTTCTAGATCCAGGTGGATCTAGGGAGATCTGTTAGTGTCTGCACCTACTGATTAGTTCGATAACAAAATTGGTGACTCCACTGGGGAGAATCCCATTTTCTTTGTGGATTTTGGTATTTTTCTGTGAACATTTTCTCTTGTTTTACTTTTTCTCCTTTCCTATCAATCTTTGAGTCTTCAGGATATCCTAATAGACCCTCTGGGTCTAGAGGCCTTTTCAAATTTTGTTTCATTTTCCAAAAATTTGACTAGTTTCAGAGGTTCTCGCACTGCACTTCACTGTAGCATGCGAGAATCTATAGAGTTCTCATTTTTCCTTTAGGTTCAGTGCGAGGTTCTCGCACCCTACTCAAGGGCCACCTACAAGAAGCACTAATTCTCACACTGTGTAACACTCTTAGGCTGCGAACCATTTTTTCAAACTTTTGTATTTGAGTTTTGGCATCTTCACCTGCCCAGATCAGTCTAGGTGCCTCATAAGAGTTTCTTGGACCATTGATTGGTGTCTTTGTTGTTTTCATTTTTTTGCATGAACAGTCTTAGGATTTCAAAGGCTCTTCTTGTCACTTTTGTCTTGACTTTTGTTTCTTGACTTTTCTTGGCAAAACCATACTTTCTGATTTCAAAATCTGAGTGTGTTTGATTAGTTAAGAACCAGTGATCGGTTGAAAGTTGAGTTTCTTGGTCTTTATCATTTGCTTATTATTTGAAAGATCATTTTTCTTATGCGATTGAGAAGACTATATTGGTTTGCTTTTTATTTTTGTTTTCATTGAAAGAATGGTTTGGGTTTTTATCATTGCTTGTTCATTGGTTTTTGTTTTTTAGTACTCTCATTGGCATGGTGAGGGTCCTTTTTGAAAAGTGAACAAATGTTTTACTTTCAAAAAATCTTTTTCGTCTTCGAAAACATTGAAAATCAATTGTTGAAATTATTGAAAAAGAAGCAATAGAGAATTGTTATTGATGCATGCTTTGTTGCATCTGCATTTAAAAAGAAATTTTGCATTGTAGTTCAAGTTTGATCTAGAAAAACTCTCTTTCCTTCCCATACATAGGATTCATTGAACGACAAGTGATATATTTCATTCTCATCCATGCATTGTTGGGTCAGAGTCACACAACATACGTTTCATCTCCATTTACTTTGAGTAAAAAATGAATCTTAATAAAATTGCGCAATTGTAAAATTTATCTAGTAACTCTTTTCTAGGTGTTATTGGATAAATCCCTAAGTGCGGACACAAACCGATCTCCCTAGATCCACCTGGATCTAGAACAAAGAAAGACAGAACATGACTCTTTCCCTAGATTCTAACCATTGAATTAAATAGGAGGCCAAAACAAAGAACATACCTTATTATCGCTTCCTATAGTCTTTGTTGCTCCCTCTTTGCTCCAGTGCTCTCGTGCAACCAATACCAAGACAACACAAACCAACCAAAGTGAAGAAAGAACAATCTATTCAACAGTCAATCTATGTATATTATCAAGGATTTATACAATAAAGTGGAATTAGCTTTATGGGAAAGGGACATATTACTGTATCATATTAATGGAAAGTAAAGATTACAACCTGAGCCTTGATGTCACAAAATTCCTTTCGATGGCCCTTGGCTCCGACACACACACTTGCTCACTTGCATGAAGAAGATCAACTCTTTTGGATAAACTTGCTGGAGTCTCCAAGATGTTGTAGCTTCATCCTTCACACAATTCTTTCACCAATTCTCCAATGAATCTTGCTTCACCTTTTCTATGAAAATTCCCTCAATATATAGGAGAGAATGAATTAGTTACTTGGATAAGAATGATCCCAAAATATAGGGAATCCAGTACTAGGATAACCATTTGAATTCCATCTCATCCTTCTAGAAGATTCCCTTCTAGAAGCATCGAGAATTCATCTTTTTCCTTTCTTTAGAAAGAGTTTGCACCCTAGAAGTTCAACACAGTGTGAGCTTCTCACACCCTGGCTTAAGGCAGCTTGCGAGAATCATGCTTTCTCTTAGGAAAATATACTAGTAGCCTGTGAACAGTCTTCAAAAATGAGTTTTCTGGAAGAGATGAAAATAACTTTTTCTCATGAGAAAGTTCTTGTGAAGATCCTAACTACATCATCATCAATACATCATCATGATGACCAAAATCATGGGTAACAGAATTCCCCCCAAAGTATGAGGTTGGAACCAGTGATAATCGATAGACTTTGTAAGTTGCATGTGTGTGTCGGGAACCAGGAGCACACCTAATCGGAAACCTGCGAGCAACCAAGCATTTGCAGAATATCATATACACCAATTTTGAGGTAGGAATTCCCATACTTAGATCATAGACTGATGACAAATGTAGACCTGGATCATGGCCACCAATCATACACTATGGATCCATGCCGTCAAAATATAGTATAGCCACTAGGAATACACTGTGGATCTATGCGAAATTTTTTAATCAAGACGACATAGCCACGAGACATACATAGTGGATCTATGTGTCGCAAATTATACATACCCCATCGCAATCTGGATCACAAAGAAGATATCTAGGGTCTTCAATCTCATCACCCAAAGTATGAATCTAACCATGTGATTACATGTGTTGAAGTCGAACATGGTAGAAACCACTTGATTACCGGTCATTGATGAAACCATTAACAAGTGCGAGGGAAATCACCATTGATATAAATGACTCCCAAGGTACCATATTACAATCCATCGAGTGTGAATAAATGAGTTGAATTCGAACATTCGATGGAATCTTTCGATCAGGGGTCAATGATGTAAACCCACTGTTGAAAGCGAGGAAACCTGCCATTGAGGCATGCAAGCTCCAAGGTACCAAATAATTTCTAAGTCTTGATTCTGAATAATGAGATAAAGTCGACGGAACAAAACTCGTCACATGAGGCCCTTGATGCATCCCCCATCAATGACACGAAATGAGTAACAAATTTTGAAGGTGAAACAAAGTATGATGTGAATTTCATTGGACACAGGGAAGGCCAATATGAAGAGAATGGATAACTGCAGATGGCCGACTCAATATAGGTTTCAGATGGACTTCTCTTGAACATATGAATGACACGACCAATGATTTGGCAGCATTGACTCAAAGACGACACATGGAATGACCTTGTAGAAAATCGAATGAGAGACAAATAGATTTCCCAAACCGGCTTCAAATGATGAATAGGGGGTGTCATGTTCAAGAGTGACACTTACTGCCAATTAATACGAAAATGAAGACATATCTCTTTCCCAAATTTTCCCCCACCATTTCTGGTGAGTACCTCTTTATTTTTACACAAGCTTGAGGAGGATAACATATTCTTGTTGATGTAAGCTCATCCTTCAGACGAGTCCCTCGGAGTATGTTTAACGAACCCTAAGAAGGAGTGGCTCGGTCCCATCATGGGTCTAGAAATGCTTGTTTAATGAGTCCAGAGCTAGAAAACTCAAAGGTTTTTCAAGATTATAGAGTTTGGAAAAACACTTAAAAGATAACTCTCTCAGTTCTTTTTTTGTAAAATAGTCTGGATGAGACCGAAAAAGAGATAAATTATCGCTCACTAGATGCTTACTTCAAATACTTTATCGAGCGTGAAAATAACAAGGTCGCTAAGCGATCTTTTCATGTTTAGAGAGTCTGAAAAGAGCTTAAAGAGGACTCCAGGGGGGTTCCTTTTTCATATAACCTTGTTGAGCCTGAAAAAGTGATAAAAGTATGCTCGATCGCGTTCTCATGTATTTGTGAGTGTAAGAACGGACAAAAATGACGCTCGAGGTTTTATATAAAAACCCTAGAAAACAATAAAAAACCCACGATAACAAAGAAAAACATGTTTGTATCCCTGTCTTTGATCATCAAAGTCGTCACGCCTACAAGACTTACACTCAACATGACATTAGGGATTAGGGTTTAATCGATAAATAATCATAAAAAACCAAAATGATATGGTAAAAGTAAATAAAAGGAATAAATATTCTTTTTACCACATCATTTTTACATTTCCACTATTGAGCTCAAAAAACCCCTCTTTCACCCTCCAAGTTCAGCATCAGATTGCAGGAGCTATGAGAGACCAAACAGTGAGCCGTCTACAATAGTTAGGTAGGTTCTTCATCCTTAACACTTTCATGGTTTAATTTTGTAATTTCATTGGTTAAATTTCCATTTTTAAGTTGATTTTCCAAGCCCTACATGCGCATTGCCATTCTCGCAAGAAGGCCATACGGGTCCTGCGAGAATGAGGTGTTCTCACAGGTGAGCCTAGATCCACCTACGAGGTTCTCGCACTGTGCACATAGGGCACCTGCGAGAACCGCAATGCCCAAAAAATTTATAAATTTTTACCCAATGAAAAAGATCCAAAGCATGAAAAAAGTTGTTAATCCTCTTATTGTGTTCCTTATGCAGATTATTGGCCATCAACATGGTGCTTGAGTGGTACGAAAGAGAACATGAAGAGGAAAATGAAATGGCCAAAAATCATCCACCTACCATAGCTGCTTTGAGAGATTGTGGGCTCTTGAAGTACTTTCGCATCCCGGGCATGAGGGCCCAAGTCAGACTATTAGAGTACCTGGTGCGTATGTGGGACCCTGATCAGCAGGTGTTTCATGTGGGGGTCCACACATTGTCCTTAGACATCGACGACATTTCTTTTTGACTGGTTTGTCACAGAGAGGGTACTATGAGAGCCTGATAGGTAGTAGAGGTGGTGGGCTAAAGATGAGTGAGTATTTCAATTTACACTACGTCCCCGAGGCTGAGAGAAAGAAAGGAAAAGTAGCTATCTGGGGGGTATGAGACTTGACCCTCCGTACTATCCTTTTCACTATAGCTCAGATAGCTATGATTTCTTCTCCTCATATGGTGTTACAGAGTTACTTCTAGTATGCTATTGAGGGTACTGAGCCTCGAGTGTTCAACTAGGCAGATGCTGTGCTTCGTAGTATAAAAAAACAATTGACCAAATGTAGGCGAGGCGACCTGAAGAAATTCGGGTACGGATCTTTGCTGGTATCCTTCTTCCTTGAGTGGGTCCCATTACTGAGGTTACAGGTGGAGTGGAATTTACTGGCTCCTAGGGATCCGCGGATGATGAGATGGTGTCAGATCATGGGCCGACACGTAGCAGGACCGATCATCAAATATGATGATACTTTCTTTGACTGGCTTCAACCACAGATTTTGATGGTTGATGACTACGATTATGCTGGGCTGGATTTTCGATGAGATTCATATTTGTTATTACCAGAGGATGCTCAATGGGGGGACCTTGGTAAGAAGTACAAACATTTTCTCTTTTTAAATGTTTTTGAATTTTTTATCGTATTCAAATGTTTTTGTTTTATATGTTTGTCCAAAGACTAATACAAAATCATTTGTTGATAACACAGATGTTGGACCTTACAGACCTCCTGGCACTTCTCCCATCTAGCGGCGAGGAGAGGTAGAGGCAACACTGCAGTTTGCTAAGGATTACTAAATGGTGGAACTTAATCTAGAGAGCCTGACTGCAGACTTTCCAGACATGACTCTAGAAGAGGTTCCATGACGTGATCAGTGTAATACTGTAGGGGTATCAACATCTATGAGTCGAATTCTCCATAGGGTTGCGAGGGCAGTCGTGTGTTACCGTGAACGTCATCCATGACGTCACTTTGTAGAAGCTATGAGCTTCAAATTTTGACATTTTGGTCTTCGGACAAACTTTTTGTAAAAAACTCTTTTGACTGTTATATATACAGATATCTTCTACCGGTTTACCTTATATTGTGTGAATTTTGATTTGTTTCATTTATAAATGATTCAAATGTCTATCCAATACATAATTAGCCAATGCATCTGTTAATGTATTTAGACATCTAGGAATATGTTGATATTCAATGTGATCAAAATAACATTCCAAGAGGCGAATTCGCAAATACACCCGTAACAAAGTAGGACTTCGAATAGAATAGATATTACTTAACTGTAGTACTACAATATGTGAGTCAAGTCGCACAACCAAATGACAAATTCCGAGTGAGATAGCATCAACCAATAATTCAATAATAGTGCTATACTCTGCAATGTTGTTGGTCACATAGCCGAGGCACACACCTCGTAAAGATACAAGTTCGTTTGTTGGGGCATAGATTGCCCATGCATTGTAATCAAGGTTCCGAGTACTACGGCTAGCGCCATCATCGAAGCCAATATAGGGTAGTGAAGACTCCGACATATGGAAATAAAACACAACATCACATAAGGGCAGAGATCAGATAACGACAAAAGAAAACTATAGTAACACACACAAAGTATGATACAATAAAATACAAGTACTTGTACACATATGATTTATGCAAAGTACTTCTTCAAGTACAACCCATTCTTGGGTTCATTCAAAGGGATACCATCGTAATCTACCAACTCATATGCTCTTTTTTCCAAAACTCGGCGAACAATATAAGGACCTCGCCACATGGGTTCGAATTTCCCAGCTCCTAACACATCTCGATCCTATTCATAGAGAAGAACAAGATCACCATAGGAGAAAACATGAGGCTTGACATGCTTGTCATATTGGGCTATGACACGTTTTTTCTGGGCTTATATTACTAGAGTGGCGTCACGTCGAGTTTCGTCTAATCGCATAATATAGAATAGACGTTCTTCTTCAGCAGAAGTGTTGGGTAGGAGTTCAACATTTAGCTTCAGAGAGGGTATCTCACATTCGATAGGAAGAATGGATTCCACACCATAGACTAACCAAAAAGGTGTAAACCTAGTAGCGGACTTGACATATGTTCGATACGCCTACAATGTCGAAAACAACATTGTGTTCCAACTTGTTTTATGAATCCCTATCATTCGTTGAAGCATAGTTATGAGAACTTTGTTGATTTCTTCGACCTGGCTGTTGGATTGTGGATAATAAGGCGTTGAGTTATCATGACGAAGACCCAACTTCTCAGTAAGTTCGGACATCATAAAATTCCTAAAGTGGCTACCGTGATCAATGACGATAGCTTGGGGAACACCAAAACGAGCTATGATGTCATTAAAAATAAATAAGGCTACGGTCTTTCCAGTGTTGTCAAATGTCAGCATCGCCTCAACCCATTTTGTAAAGTAATCAACGGCTACTATTATGTAACCATGCCCCCCGACCGAGTGAGGGTGATATGTCATGAAATCGATCCCCCATTTCGCAAAAGGACCAACTGAGACCATAGGGTGAAGAGGAGCGGGATGTGACCGGATTTTCTGATTGTAGGTCTGGAAGGCATGGCATTTCTAAATGGCAGTAATGCAGTCGTTAAACAAAGAAGGCCAAAAACATCCTACGCGTAAGATCTTCTGGGAAGTAGCATACCCAGACATATGACCACCACATGCTCCGGAATGGCAGTCATTTAGAGATTTCTCGGTTTCGTCGAACGTTAGAAAATGTCGAAAAACAGAGTCAATTCCCTGATGGTAAAGAGTATCCTCGAGGATAATGTATTGATGAGCTTGATAGTGTATGCGACGTCATTCAGTACTAGACAAAGGAGGCCGGAAAGTCTGGGTTTGGAGATATATAATGATATCCCCATACCAAAGATCGCCAGTGCTAATAAGAAAAAGAGATTCATCGGGTAATGAATCAACTGCTACATTTTCCATTGCAGAGTGAGGAAAATCGCATATCAACTCAGCAAAAGCTAAGGACTTCTTGGACTTGGCACGATCGAATTTCAAGTCGAACTCCTAGAGTATCACAATCCATTTGGAGTATTTTCCCCCTAGCAATTGATGTGTCAAAATATGTTGCATAGGGTTGCAATGAGAAATCACCGTAGTCTTGCGTGAGAGGATATAGTGCCAGAAGCGTTGAATGGCTTGAACGACAGTCAAGGCCAGTTTTTTGACATGTTTATACTTGATTTCAGTTGGTGTGAGACTTCAACTCAAGTAGTAAATAACATGTTCATCGTGCACATCATCCTCTTGGACGAGAACCATGCCAATATTGTACTCATAGGTAGCAAGATAAAGGAAATAATTGTGAGTGTAATCAGGAGGAAAGAGAAGCGGAGCTCGTGCAAGGGACAACTTCAAAGCTTCAAAATCATTGTTGGAAATGGTATCCCAGATGAACTCTGAATATTTTTTTAGTAGACACGTAAAACCGTGAGTGATCTTGGCGTAATTAGGGATATAACAACGAAGAAAGTTTGTTTTCCCCTGCAAAATTTGCAACTGGCGCAGTGTAGAAGGAGGAGGAAGATTAAGAATCACTTCAACCTTAATAGGATCCACCCAGACCCCTTGACATGAAATGATAAAACCTAGAAGATGGCCAGATTCTACTCAAAAAATGCATTTGAGGATTTAAACGTATACGATAGAACCGACAGTGAACGAAAATGGCTCGGAGGTGGGTAGGGTTATCGAATCTGCACATAGAATGAGCGGGTAAATCGTCCAAATAGGGTTGTACAATGTGCTTGATATCATGAAAAGAATAAGACATAACACGTTGAAACATCGCACCCGCATTCTTAAGATCGAAAGGGAGTTTTCGATAGGCAAAAGTACCCCAAGGAAAAATAAAAGCAGTCTTATGTTGATCCTCAGGAGCAATGTTAATTTGATTATAGCTGGAGAAACCATCCATGAGAGAGAAAATTTCACTTCCGGCACAATCATCGACAATATGATCGACGAAGGGGGTAGGAAAGTTTTCTTTGGGACAAGATTTATTAATATCCCTATAATAAATACATACACGAATATTGTCTCCTTTCTTGTCAATCGGGACAAGATTGGAAACCCATTCTGTAAGAGCCACCAGATAAATAAAGCCATCTTTCAGAAGTTTTTCAACTTCGAGCTTGATAGCAACAACTTTATGTGGGTGAACTGGATGAAGGCATTGCCAGACAGGTTTATCTCTAGGGTATGTCTTTATCTCATGTACAACAATTGCAGGGTCGATACCTGACATCTCTTCATAGCTCCAGGCGAAGATGTCACAAAATTCTTTGAAAAGAGACGTATAGGTGACAATTTTGTCGGAAGAACATGAAGCTCCAATATGCACATTTTAAACAATCCCAAGTTTGATGGATATGTCAATGGGAATTGTGGGCGAGATATTGCTTAATTTCCCTTCAGCAAACACATCATGTGTAGTCACGGGAACTATCAAGATGACAACAATGGTCGACAGAGTCAAAATCCGTTGGTAGTTCTCAAGAGTATGTTGCTCCAGAAAAAGTATGGAACAATGGTGCCCATCATCCCAAGGGGTGTCCTCCATGAATGACATGATCATCTCATCAGTGGGAAAAATAACATGAAAAGGATCGGGAGACAACTCATTAAGAGAGGGAGTAGAAGGTGTGTCCAATTGAATGGCCTGGTAGGCAGATTCGACCGGACTTAACGACATTGTGTCACCGAAACGAAGATGATCTCCAGGGTCAGGGACAATCCAGGGGTCGTGAGACGTAGGAAGTTCATGAGGCACGGTGGATATCATGTTTATTGAAGAAACTGACGAGCGTGGAACATCGGGCGGTGGAATGGGAAAAGTACCCATTAACGAGGAGTCCTTTAAAATTCCTACACCGACATTCTCATAACCTGGTGGGGTTTTAGCAATAAACGACATGTTGCCCGTACGAGTATCAGAATTAAAGAAGGCAAGTTGGTAAACCGTAACAACCTTTCCTTGATGAGGGAAACATACTACATGGAAAAGTGTTGACACAACGATGCTCATGGAATCGATCCAGCTATGGCCAAGCAAAAGATTATAATCAAGGGGAGTGTCAAAGACTTCCATTTCGACTTGGACCATTTTACCTTCTAACGTGATTGGCAATGAAGGAAGAACATCGTAGGGCTTAAAACCAGATCCATTGAAGGATTTAAGAGTGTTCTGGGATTCATTCAAAGGAGGATAGCCAATGGCTTTCCAACAAGAAAGAGACATAACACACGTTGAGGCACCCTTGTCAATAACGGTTCAGCAAATGTTTTTGTCGGAGACAACCACTTGTATTTGAAACACGAGTTGAGGAGGTAACCTTGAAATGTGATCTTCCAAGTCAAAGAATATTAAATTCGTATTTGTCGAGTCAATTCCACCTATAGCTTTCAACAGTGCCTTCCGTTGTGCAAGACAAGACTAAAGGACTTCAAGGGCTGACATCGCTGAAGGTGCCTGGGCTAGATCTTCAACAATGCTATAGTTCTGGGCCACACGAGCATGAGGATTTAAAGTTGAGTTCCATATGACACCTTTTGGGGGTGGTCGCAGAACTGTATCAAGGCTTGGTCATTCGATATGAAGAGGACCATTAGTAGGTGGAGTCGCGGGAGAGGGTGGGACCAACGAAGGAGGTAAATCATCAACCTTCTCCTTAGATGGAAAATAATCTTTGGCTCAAGTAGTGAGTGCAACATTGTTCTACTTAGAATCACCAGTACACATCAAAACATATGAGGTCATAGTAGAGGAGGTTTGGTCGTGAATGACCAACTGATCTTGTTGTTGAGATGGGAAGGGTTGGGACAAGACAGCCGGTGCAGGTGGTTTTGGATCTCCTTAAAGGAACTTAGTGACCTCGACACGTCATGGACAATCCTTCGTGTAGTGACCATCACCGCAGATAAGGCAAGGGTATCATGGTTTGCGCTTATCCTGATCATCAACAAGAGTGATTTTAGTTTTCTATGCTTTATTATTATTTTTTCCCTCCTTATTCTTACCTCTCCCTTTTTTAGATTTGTTTTTACCAGCTGGGGTAGATTGGACAACATTTACCTTAGAAGTCTTTCTGGTGGGAGTGGTAGGAGATGAAACATTTTGAACATTAGAAGAAGAAGATTTAGGGTTTGTGCTTGAAATAGAATGTGATTGAGTTTGAGAAATACCAATCACACCATCAGCCACATGCAAGGCAGCTGGAGTAGTTGAAGTGCTGGAAGCATTAGGACGAGGTAAATCAGGTAGTAAATCATAAAGAGTTCCCATTTATGAATAAACGAGATCAAGATATTGAGCACAACTTATAGCCTTCTCTTCCATGACAATGCCACCCATGGAAATGTCCTTACCAATTTCATTCACAAATGATTTTGTAAACCATTCTGCCAGTAACTGATCGGGGGGCTCAAGTTTAATGAGATGTCATCTCCTTCGCCACTCATGGATATGATCCGATATATGAGTGCCTTTAGTCTGTTTGAAGGAAGTCAAAATCTCAATCCTGGTATCATAACGGATTGGTAACTGGTAATGCATAAGGATAGCCATAGCTAGGGTGTTAAAATCAGAGAAGAAACCTCGTGGCAATTCGATGTACCACCTCGCAGCAGAACCAGTAAGGGTTCGTTGAAAAAGACGTAAGCGAATAGAGTTATCCATCAATGAGTTGTATGAACACCATAAGTGAAAAGTCATAACATGATTGTTTGGGTCCTCTCCCACTTTGTCGTCGAATTTAGGAATGTCCGATGGAAGCTTGGCTGGAATAAAAGACCATTGGGGAGAGTGACGAATAGGATCATTTAAAATCCTAGACAAATACGACAAATCCAAAGTAGCAAGAAAAGGTAACTGTCGATTCACCTACGAGTACTGGTGGCTTTGGGGTGGAAGCCCTGTCGACAAACCAGTAGGACCGTAAGTGGTCTACGCATAATGGGAAGAACCAGGCAAATTCGGTGGCGGTTGGAGAGGATAGTAGCTCAAGGTATTGTAACCTTGAGCAGGGACATGAGTTTGAGCATTCGTACCCCAATTAGGATTTTTTATACCTAAATATGGTTGGCTTATAGTAGGGACAGGCAACTGCTGCCCCCCAGTCATTTGAGGAGGATTTTGTATCATCTGATTCCAATATTGGGCCAAAGAGGGAGGTATATTTTGTCCAAAAGGTGGGGTTGGTCCCCCTATCGTAGGTGGTGTTCCAACTAGAAGTTGTGTTCCAATCGAAGGTTGTGTTTTAATTGGAATGTGTCCGGTAAGAGGAAGTTGAATCGTACCACCTTGTCCACCAACGAGAATCTGCAAGTTTGGTGTAATGGATGGGATAGTGCCACTAAAAGTAGGATTTCCAGTAGGAAATTGAGGGAGTGTCAGAATAAAACTGGGAATAGGGTGCCCGAGAAAAGAAGGACCACCTGGAGAACCGAATGGGGTTTGCGGAGGTGTTGGAATAGAAGTATTCAACGCACGGTATTCGAGTGGTAGTGTCGGAGTGACATTGAGAATTCGTTGCATGTTTATAGGAGCAAGACCAACTGCAGTGAACCTAGTTGGGACACTCGTAGTATTCGTTAGATGGGCCATTTTGGTAAGGACAGTAAAGTGATAAGTGGTAGTCAATGGTACTGTCTCAAGATTAGAGATCTCAGAAATCACAGGAGGATTAATTTCAGAAATCACGGGTGAACCAGGACCAAAAAGGTCCCTTCGAAAAACACCTGTAGACCAAAAAGGATCTTGGCCTTCTATGTCGGGAAAAGGCCCAACGGGTGATCCAAAAGATGTAACAACTAATTCTCCAAAAGAATTTAGTCGCATAAATGGTCGCTCAGAACTAGGGTGAAGTCGAAAGTCCTCTCAAGTATTGGTAATTCAGAAAGGTTCTAGAGAGTCAGTTTGTTCCACTTGTGGTGTGGTGACGACTGTAGCTTCACTTTGCTGAGGAGATCCCTCAGGTGTACTTGTAGGCAATGGTTGAGAACCATCCAGATGCTCTGGAGATAAACCCTGCATTCTACGTGAACGACGTGGAGGAGCTATTGTAAACGAGTGACAAACTTTGCGAAGAAAATCCTATGGTCAACTTCGAGAAACAAACAAAACACACTAGCAAACAAAATTTAGGAAGCAATCACCAGGCAAACAAGACCTTCTAATTTTGAAGCCACTAGTTGGTGATGAAATCCAACGTCGCAAAAATGAGACGAGGAGGGGCGGGGCTAGGGTGGAAAATCTATGCTGACGACCTGCTTAACGGATCTACACCCTGGTGCAAGCTCCCACACATAATCGTGGGTATACCCTCCAAGGAGCCCAAGTGATTTTGGTCAACGTCAATTCTAGGTACCGTGAAGACTTTCCCCTCCACAGTCACC
>JZKD02S1646522.1:2791-16575 GCA_000966675.3 Picea glauca | reverse complement strand
GGACCCCTGGATGCAAAGAAAACAACAAGTGGGAGAATGTTGGGTATGTGTTATATTCTTTGCATGTGTGTGTGTGTGTGGGTGCGTCAGATACGACAACTGCGTCTGACGATCCGTACAAACTAGAGATCTGTCGTTGCGTCGGGCGCTTCCTAGGGGGGTCCTAGGGGGGGGGCAGGTATGCCCCCCCCTGGTTACGCGCAGTGCCCAATTTTTTTTTTTTGGGCGGTTTTTGCTATTTTTAGCTGATTTGTAAATTAATCCCAAATTAAGGGATTAGGGTTTTGGTATCTACGGAATACCTAAAAACATTGTATATATTGTATGGAGAATGGTGAAATTCGATAATGAAAATAAGAAAGGTTTTCCCGGTTGAGGGTTTCCGGTAAAAATCTCTGTGTATTCTGTGTATGAGCCATTGATTAATTTCTGTATTTCTTAAGAATATACATGCATTGCTTTACTTCGCAGGTTTAAAACTTACAGAGACCTTTATCTGATCCCCCTTCCTCATCATTGAGGGTTGTCCCAACTTCTGGTTCACATATGTAAACTATCTCATGTTTTGTGTCATTGAGGTTTTCAACATGCCTTAGCCACCTCCTCAACTCTTATTGTTGCCTTCTAGCCAACAACTTTTAAATAGGCCATTTTTCCTTCATGTTCAGAGGCCATTCATACCTCCAGTGTACCTTGGCTTCCTACTGTATCTTCAATGTCAGTTTCTCCATTCTTGCTCTTATCTCAATGAGCTCCAAATCCATATCTAGTTTTCTTTTCTGTTGGTGGCCTTATCTCCAACCATGCTTATGGACTTCAATAGCCATGTTCTCCCTCTACCTATATAAATCAATTATGTTCTTACTCAGATACCACTCCTATGGTATCAAAATATCTCCTTTATCTCCTTCCTGAGAATAAAATCAAGCTATCATACCACTCTGACACAGTACATCCTTCCCTTCAAGGGGCTTCTCGACCTCCCAGTCTAGGATCATTCAAGTCACTCAGATGAATTGGCTCATCAGGCTCTTGATGGCAACAAATTTAATTTGACATAGGGCCTTCCTCCTTTTTGCACAGTTTGTGTGGCCCCCACAGACCCTCTCTTCAACGCTATTCAAATCTTAATGCCAATGGGTGCTATCTCTCTATGCTAGCCTCCTTCTACATGTGACCACATACTAAAATCGTGGGCCAACTCCCTTCCCAGCTTCGTGCTTCGGGGCTTTGGAGAATTGCTTGCTCCCTTTTTCCCAATTCCTGAATCGACGAATTCTCTAGGACCCAATCTACAGTCCACATTCTTCTCACAACCAACGACTATGATCTACTCCACAATTTCATCCTTCAAGAATTTTCACTTCTCCTGTCTCTGTCTCTCCCAATTTGTGAATCACCGAAGTGTCAATCCAACTCCACATGTCCTATCCCAATAGATGCCTAGGATTGCTTCGGCTTCCAGGTCTTTGGGTGTTCTTCTCCTTTCCTTTTCTCCAAAGGGTTCTTCCTCTAAAGTCTATGGATATCTGCCACATATCCTTACCAACACCAATGGCTAGGAACAACTCCCCTCTTCGGAGTTCGGGAGTTTCATCTTGCTCGATTCTCTAACAGAATCGACCCTCTGCTTCCTTATAAGAATTTTGTTTCCCTCCTAGCACACTCTGTGCTCAACCTCCTTAACTTGTAAAGTGAAACTACTTTACCTCTGGCTCACTTGTTTCACTTGACCCGCCTTCAAATGGTTGTCTTTCAACACTTCACCTAAGTGTTGGCCTGGTGCACTCCTTGCACATGTATTCCTATTGAACCATGAACTCTTCCTAAAGTTATCTAATGCATATCCTACATCCACCTCCACTCAATCCACTCTTACAGAGATATTATATAGAGTGTTCAAAAATTATGTGAGTATCTTCCTCTGATACTCTTCTCCTTGAACTCGACAGAGAGTTATTCTTGTGCACACTTGCACCTGCTCGATGCCCACCTGACAAAGATCTACAAAATATTTAGTAATTTTGTTTTCTCCTTGAAGGTGTTTGACAACCTTTACGCTCCTCCTGAGTTTCAAAACTATTCTATTGTTCCCACCTGACACGTTCTTCTCTGACTCGAAAGAGCTTAGATCCACACTCCTTGCGCTAGCTACATAGTTTCAATACTCTATTGTGCACTCCTTGCACAACCTAAAGAATCCAGAACAAATCCAACAAACTTATAGATAGTGAAATTCTATCTATCCCTGCAGACGAAAACTATCCATACATTTACAACATACATTCATAAACACACAAATGACATTCATTCATAAAACATATAAACATACTGAATCATATGTAGGAAAAAATTCTCTTTTTTTATTGTCTCTGAATGTCTATACAGATGTTTACAAAGGTTGGATTCTAATAGAGTATCAACGCACTCTCCTCTCCTTACCCCTAACTTCCCATCAGTTCTAGTGAATTCAGATACAAAGATCATTTTTTACAAAAGAAGGGCTCCTCGAGCCTTTCCCTCCATCTACCTACTCTCATCAATTACATTGAATTACATTCAATGGTCATCTAATCTGAATAGGATCTAGATCTCATCAACCTGTCAGCCATTAAAGGCGACATCATCTCATGCCTGCAAAAGGGCATCGATTTGGATATTCCATCCTTACAACATTTAATTGCATTTAATACAAATTGAAATTTAAAAATGAGGGAAAAACAAGAGGTTTGACACCTCTCCCCTCCTTGAATGCACTTTCATGTGCTGGAATGATGGCGCATTGCTGAGGTGGAGCGATGCTCCTACATCATATTGGGTTTCTCTGTTTCGAGGTTGGTTTTAGTTTATATTCTTTTCTTTTGTTTGGTTTGAATTTCATGAAATTCAAATGCCATTTCATTTTTGTTTCTACAGTGTTTTGATGTTGATGGATGAGCTTCATAATTTGGGAGTTTGTTATTACCTCTTTCTTATTAAATTTATCTCTTATGAGAATGGCTTAGTTGTAGACATGGATTAATAACAATGATTTTATAGGAAAAAATCTTATTGTGACACATATTTTCTATGACATTTGTTCACATTTGATCAAATTTGAATGAAGGAGAGACGAGCATATAAATCTCAATTTAAACAAAAACATTAGTTTTTATCAACTGTTTACTTTCGTTTAAATTATGATTATGTTTTTGTCTTTTGCTCATTAGCAAGTTTGACTAATCTGAATAATGGGTTCAATACTTCATCAAATAATATCTTGGTTGGTTTCTCATTTTCACAAAATCACTTGGTAGGTTTAATTACTTAAATTATTTTGTCATTTTGCATCTCATTTCAAAAAAAGAATTATCTATCATTTGTTTGATTTGAAACTCAAAATTAACATGTTTTTCCTCTCCATCAACTTGAATCCTCTAGAATTTTAAGATCATATTTGAAAGGAAAATATAACCAATATTTGTTTACAACTTATAGTTAGTTTTTAGTTTAAACTCATTTTAATTTTATTGTTCTAGATTTTGTTTTATTCACAATTTTTGTGTTTAGGTTATTAAATTGGTTTATTTTTGTTTTGCTTGTTTCTATTATGAGATATTTGGTATGTATCTGATCATGGATTGATTTTCTTATCTAAATATGTTCAAGATAATTAATCCAAAAATAACATTGGATTGTTGAAAATAATTTATGAGCAAAAATAGATAAGATTTGGAAATGCGTTTAAGAATATACATGATGATTATGCGGGACTGATTATAGCCAAACCGCGAGGAATCTCAAGAAATGGCTGAAAACCAATTTGCAAAATGGACCCATTTAGTTTAATCGCGAGATTTTTCCCAAATAAACATGGGACTTGAGAGATATTTTTGTTTCTTTACGAGGAAAATTTCAGATGGTGGAAACTCTTAGTGACGCCCAGACTGTTCTTTCATTACATAAATATAAGAGAAAGTTCAGAGCCAAAGGGAGATAAAAGAAATTCAGAGAAGGATTTTTATCCTTTTTTTTATATATTATTTATTTTATAATCTTTTTCTTTTCAAAAGGAGCCTCAAATGGTTGGAATTTTGGGATAAAGGACCAATATTTTCAAAAAAGAATATGAAATTCCAAATTGCTTAATGACTTTTGTCCTGTGAGTAAAAGAGTTTTTTTTTTCATTATAATATCTTTGATTATGGGTCATATTCTTTTACTAATTGATTATGCATTGATTTAAATTAGCTTTAGTGTGTTTTATCAATACATAATTAATTGCTATCATTTATGTATTAATTTTTTCAATCTTTAAGAGTCTATTGTCCCAATTATCTTGATCTTGGTGATTCTATTATTTTGATACAAATCTTGTATTATGTTGAGTTTATTCATGTAATTCATATTTGTAAAGATATAATTATTCAATTGAGACTTTTCTTATTGTCGATTAATCTATTATATATTCACTAAGTATCATGATTGAAAGTTGTCTTTCTGCATTTTAAGTAAGACTTAAATTGTGAGTCAAAGTGATTTTTATCGTGACACTGTCACAATGTTAGAATTATACAACCTTCTGCTATAAATTTCTCTAAACAAACAGGTTGTTGGAGCAATGTTATACAGGAAGACACAACCAAAAATTCTCTTTAAATACTCGCCAGTGACAGGTTAATGATTTTCTATTTGTTTTGATTTATATATTTTGAATGTAAACTAACATTTAAGCTTAAATACTTTGTTTATTTAAGTTAAAACATTATTATTTACATTTATTTATTTTCCTTTTTTTTAGTTTCAAGGTTTAAATTAGATTAGTAGTATGTTCTAGATCTATTTAATTTTTCCTAAGATTTGGTTCTCTTGTACAACCTTAGTTTACAAGGTTTCTCGTAAATCTTGCACCTGTTTATTTGTATATTTTGTATATAAAAGTGTGAATAGCGAATGTATATAATAGATATTCATTAATGCATAGTTAGTTATTTTATTTTCATAGTTTAGATCAGATCCGTTTATCGGCTAACAAAGTTGTTAAATCCGTCAGGGGTAGTTATTCCAAACGACTTGGTTTATTTAGACAACCTTGGACCGAACTATTCCCTTCGAGTTGACGGTGAGTCATAAACACTTGTCAACAGATGTATGTTATATCAAGAGGCTGCAACAAAAAGCATTTTACAACAAGAGGTTGTAACAAAAGATGTGTTGCAATAGAGACATATTATAGCCAAAGGGATGTGGCCGAAGATGTTATGCAACCACCAGCAATAGTTTGTAACAAGAGATGTGTTGCAATAGAGACATATTACAGCCAAAGGGATGTGGCCAAAGATGTTATGCAACCATAGATGTAGATGTGTTACAATGACATATGTGTTACATCACGAGACTGTAATAGAATGGGTGTTGCAACAAGATGTAAGTTGTAGCATGATGATGGTTGAGTTGAAAAAATTATTTTTCACCATAGAAGGTGAGTTGCAGTAGGAGGTGAGTTGCAACGAGTTGCACAAAAGGTGAGTTGCAACGAGTTGCAGCAGAAGGCAAATTGTAGCAAGTGAATATGTAGGAGACTTGTGATTATGTAACATCTGTTGTGGGGCTACATGGAAGCAAACATGGATACATGAGAGAAGAGGTACAACCCTATGGGTTGTGGCATGATTAAGTGAAAAGAAGGAAAATGTAGGAATGATGAAGAGGCATTATGATAGCTGTGATTTCAATTACACACACATAAAAAATATTCTGCTACAAATTTACTCTAATGGCAGGGGGAAGATGCTCGTTGCATCAAAAGGTATTGTAAGTTGTGTTTATTCCAAAGTGGAATGTATTATTTATTGATTATTATAAAGATATATAGCTAAAATAAACTCATTGTTCTTCATTAAGTCTAACACCATTAAAGTAATTTTTGAAAGTCCCATCACATTATAATATATTTAAAATCTATATCATCATTAAAGATCGACATCGGGAATGTTAGATAATCCAAAATACAATTATCATAGTTTATAAAGTTAGAATAAATTGATTATTAATTTAGAATATTAAATTAATAATCTAGAATATTTGATAAATAAATGTAGACTTTTAGAGATACATTATTGTTGTAAAAGATATGACTCTAGAGAGGTGTCATATCTTAGGCTCTAAATTACGAGTTTTGTTTTAAGTTTGTTAAGATAGCATTTATTATAAATGGACACTTGTTATTTAATAAGTGATCCATATCTTGAGTTTGTTAGGACTTTTAGCTTATATATATCTCATTGCAAGAGTATTGAGTTGTTGGAGTGTAAACTCTTGCAATGTTTCTTATGTAATTTATTTTCTTATTAATAAAATTGTGTGTCTGAGGACACTTCGACCATTATTGTGGTATCAGAGCTCCAGTAATACTGCTGAACTGAAGAAGAGATTTTTTGATCTGCAGAAGAGATCTCTGTGTTGCAGACCAAGGAAGTCGGTGCATACTCTGTCAGTAAATCGGTCAGTTATTGTTCAAATTTTTTAAAAAAAGAAGGAAAACAAATTGTTTTTCTTTCAGTTTTCAGTCATTAGATTTCATTCACCTATTTCCCAGCCTGCTGTCTACCAGTTCTGAAAGCTGCGAGTATTACCTGTCCTTCTGTCCGTAATTCTGCAATCATTGTTAACTCACACTGTTAATTATTATTATGTGAAAGCTGTGAGATCTTTGTATTGCAATACAACTGATATATGAATCAATCTGTCATTAAAACAATATGCCATTAAACGATCTGTCGAATTAAATGTTCTGGTTTATTGTTAATCCGGTGGTCGAGGTGAATTGAAGTTTTTTAATTTGCTAGACGTGTTTATTTGTTGAATGTATTTATTTTCTTCCTAGACGTGCCAAGTTTAAGTCTACTCGATGTGAGCATTTCTCCCTTCTATAAACGTGACCCCTTCTCTAAGTACGAATCATTGTTACAGTCTGTGTGCGTGCGAATCTTGGCCTACGTTCCTACATTATTATGTGTGCACGCGAATCTTGATCTACATAGTATCGTTGTGTTCCACAAAATTGATTTATCATTTTGGATCGCATAGTATCAGAACTGTGGGCTTCCATATCTACAGAGTATTTCCCTGAATTCGCATTCACCAGGAGACTGTGTTCTTGTTCCATCTTGACCCATGTATTAAAAGAGCATATCTCTAGTAACAGATTCCACAAGTCGGGCTATTTTTGTTTTGGTTGAAATCTGGAACGTTACGGCTCTGTGTGTAAGCATATGATAATAAACAATGCACAATTCAGAAATTTGAACCATGGTCGTGAATCTCGTTCCGAGTTGCTGCTTGAACACACGCGTCCATATTATTGCTGATTGACTAATATTTGCATCTGTTTATACTGTTGGATAATCAATATGATTGTCAGCAATTTCAAAGGAGTAATTGGGTTAAAAACATGTGCAATATCAGTCTTGGGCCATTGATGAAACCACGTGCAAGAGATCCGTGTAACCCGATGTATTGTTTTTACTTTCTAGTGCAAGATCCGTTTAATCTGAAAATCGATCCATGTTTCTAAATTAGCTGTGCAGTTAACACTACGCGAGGAAATAAATTGTTGGAGCGTACGCGTGGAATCTTCTGGCATTTAAAAACAACAATTTTCAAACTGCGAGATCCGTTTTAGATCCGTGTGAAGCTAGAGATCCGTGTTGATTAATTCGTTGTGCAATTAATCAACTTCTGCTCAAAGGAAACTTAATCAATTAATCAATTAATTCTATGCCCATTAATCATTGATAACGCGCAAACTGTAAAAAGATCTACGAAGAAATGAGAGGGTTATTTGGTATGAATTAACTTACTGGTGCAAATTTATGGTGTTCATTTCAACCAATAAATAGAGATAGAAATCATCCATTTCAATCAGATTGACCACTGCCAACTTTAGCAGAAGGAGATTTTCTTTGTCAAGTATAATTGTTATTATCTTGATGTGTGTGGCAGATTTTGACAGGATAGTTGAAAGTGTTCTTTTCAAATAACATAAGTGAATTATCTTATTATCTTATCAAGTATTGTTTTTGTAACTCAAAGTTTGTTTACTTTGAGGGGGGGGCAAAATTGCCAGAATTTTGTAAAAGTGTAAATTTTGAAGTTTCCTTGGATTTGACTAGAGCCAATTACAAAGCTCAATCATTTTTTCCTTGTTTAAACGACTATACGAAGGTCAAGGCCAAGCCCCGATAGGTCGTCTTTGGTGTGATGCGTTTGGTGTGTTGTTCATCTCCATATTTCTTGGTGTGATTATTTCTGGTGTGTACATTCACTAAACTACAATGTCAAAATTAATTAATTTATTCTCCGACTCAGATAAACATGAAGGCACAAAATCTTACAAAACTTGGAAACGACTCATTGAAATCACTCTCATTTACAATGAACTTTGGCGTGATATCTGTAATGAAGATACTAAGCCCACTAAACCGACAGATGCAACAACATTAGAAAAATGGGAAGTTAAAAATGCCAAAGCATTAGCACTTATTAAATCTTCAATTAGTGATGAGATGTATGTGCATATTGAAAATACGACTGATGCATGGTCTGCCTTGAAAGTGTTTAAAGATTTATTTGATACTCATCCTGAATCCAAGAAAGTTGATCGTCAATTAAAGTTGCTTCAACAAAAATTGACTGAAGGGAGTGATGTCCATGAATATATTTCCATACTTAAAAACATTAAGCAGGAAGTATTAAATGCGGGTTTTCAAGCCATAGATGATAGTTTTATGACTACAATCTTAATAGCTAGATTGTCTTCTTCTTATACACATTTTTTGGAGACTTTACAAGTCACTGGAAAGTTAGATAAGCTTACATTTGATGAACTAAGTGAACTATTGTCTCAACACAATAAAACTTTTGGAAAGAAAAAACAAGTTGGCGAAGATGTTTTTCTCTCAGAAGCAAGCACAAGTAAGACTTCCAGTGACAGTTATAGCAGCAGAGGAAGAGGAAATTTTGTTCAAGGTCGTGGACGAGTCCAACATAGAGATACCAATTTTCAAGGCAGGGACAATAGTCAAGGCAGAGGCAATAGTCAAGGTAGAGGCAACAGTCAAGGAAGAGGGTATTTTCAAGGAAGAGGAAACAATCAAGGAAAAGGATATTTTCAAGCAAGAGGAAATAGTCAAGGTAGAGGTTATTTTCAAGGAAACAGTCAGGTAGAGGACATACTCCATCCAGAAATCAAAGAAGGGGTAGAGGACAAAATTTCGGTATAGGGAGAGACTTCAGTCAAATTGTTTGCAGAAGGTGTAACAAAGTCGGTCATTATGCCGAAGATTGTCGCACTTCCATTGATAAAATAGCCAAGTTTCATCAAAACATATCACAATTTGCTAATGATCACCAGGATGATGATTCCGAATATGTGTTTACCTCATCTTCAACATTACACATTTCCAATGTTTTTCAAAGTGATTATGAAGATGCTTGGATTTTAGATTCAGGGGCATCTCAACACATGACATTCAGACATGACTTCTTTTGGGATTTTCAAGAATATCATCTTAATTCTGTTTTTCTTACAGATAATACTAAACATACTCCTTATGGAAGAGGAGTTGTTAAAGTTTATTTGCCTGATATCAGAGAATGACTAATTTAAAATGTATGGTATGTACCCACTTTCAAAAAGAATTTGTTGTCTTTAGTCACAATTCGACAAGGGGGACATCAAGTAATTATGGAATATGGCTTGGTGAAGATAAATTCAATCAAACAAAATATGAAAACAATGATGACAGGATATGAAGACGGAAAATTGTTAAGTATGAAAGGAACATTTATTCCAAGACATTCAGAATTTGCAGGATCAGTCAGTACATGTATCTCTCCTATCAGATTGTGGCATGTGATATATGGACATCTCAACTTTGATAGTCTGTCTCAACTACAAAAACAAGGGATGGTTAAGGGACTTCTCACTTTCAAAAAGGATACTTCAAAATGTGAAGCATGCATTTATGGCAAATAGAGTCGAGAAAGCTTTTCAGCAAGTTCATGGCGTGCAAATCGACGGTTCCAACTAGTTCACAGTGATGTTTGTGGACCCCTCAAAACTTCTTTCGATGGTTGAAAATGTTTTTTACTCTTTGTTGATGATTTTAGTAGAATAACTTGGGTTTACATCTTGAAACAAAAGTCAGAAGTATTCGACAAATTTAAGATTTTTCGACAACTTGTTGAAAACGAAGTTAAAGAAAAGATAGGTACACTCAGAACAGATAATGGCGACGAATTCACTTCTAATGAATTCAACACTTATTTCTCAGCCAATGGGATCAGAAGACATCTTACTAATTTCTACACTCCTCAACAAAATGGAGTTGCAAAACGAATGAATCGCACTTTGTTAGGAATGGAAAGATCTATGTTGAGTTTTAAAAGGTTAAGTTCTACATATTGGGTAGAAGCTATCCATACAGCTATATACTTAAGGAACAGATCTCCAACTGCTTCTTTGGATGGAATCACACCTTATGAAGCATGGTTTGGTTTCAAACCTCGAGTTAAACATCTTAGAGTTTTTGGATCAGTCTGTTATGCCTTAGTTCCGAAAGAAAAACGAACTAAGATTGACTCAAGAAGTTTGAAATGCACAATGATTGGGTATTCTCATGCGAAGAAAGGGTATCGACTTTTGTCCAATGGGAAATTTATTGTGAGCAAGGATGTCATTTTTGATGAAACTGAAAGTAAAAGTGCTGATGAAATAGACAGTCTTCTTCAAAAGTTAGAAGCTAAAGGAAATCAAAGAAAAGGAAAAGTTCAAAGTTCACAAAATTCACTTAATTGGTATGAACTTGATTTTCCTTCATCTGAAGATGTTTCATCCAGTCCGGTTACTTCGACAACTTCCTCTGTTTCTTCCAGCAGTTCCTCCGACTCTCCTAGCAACAACAGTTCATTTGACAATGATTCTCCACCTCCAAACTCTTAAACTGATCGACGAACATCAGTTTACATTAATCCAATTTATAATAATGGTAATTCAGATCCCCAAACGAGTGAACATCAACTACCAAAGTGGGCAGTTCAACTTTTGAAAGATGTAAAGCCTGATGAGAAAAATAAAACAGGAACAAGGGGATCACACAACAATGAAGGGAATTTTGCCTTAGTAGCAAATGATTTTACTGAACCTTCCACCTACAAGAAAGCAGTCAAACATAAAGAATGGCAATAGGCTATGGTTGAGGAATATCAAGCAGTCATTGATAACAACACTTGGAAACTTGTTGATTGTCCTACAAGTGTTAAACCCATCGACTGTAAATGGGTTTACAGAATTAAATACAACCAACTTGGCGAAATTGATAAGTATAAAGCCCGACTTGTAGCTAAAGGTTTCGCGCAGCAGGAAGGAATTGATTATGAGGAAACTTTTGCTCCTACAGCTAAATGGAATACCATCCACTTAACACTTTCCTTGGCCACTCAGAAAGGTTGGAAAGTTCATCAAATGGATGTAAAAAGTGCTTTTCTCAACGGAGACTTACAGGAAGATGTGTATATGCAGCAACCACTCGGTTTTGAAATTGCAGGGTAGGAACATAAAGTCTACAAATTAATTAAGGCTTTATATGGGTTAAAGAAAGCTCCTCGATCTTGGTATATCAAAATGGATGAATACCTTAGGAAGGTTGGTTTTCATCGCAATGAATCTGATAATACGTTGTATATCCGTCAAAAAGGTTCTTATCTGGTGATTCTTATTATGTTTGTATATGATTTCCTCATTACAGGAAACAATGATGATCATATTGCACAGGTGAAAAAGGAGTTACATGCAGGTTTTAAGATGAAAGATTTGGGACTTCTTCACTACTATCTTGGTGTTGAAGTATTCCAACGTACCCATCATATTTTCATTTCTCAGAGTAAGTATGCAGCAGAGCTTCTTCAACGTTTTGGCATGCAGGATTGTAAACCATCTCTTACCCCTATGGAACAAAACTTGAAACTTTCAAAATTTGAAGGGGGGGAATTGGTAGACAACACTCTTTATAGATAGTTGATTGTCAGCTTGATTTATTTGACAAACACTCGCCCATATCTATCCTATGCAGTCAGTATTCTTTCTCATTTTATGCAACAACCACAAGATAGCCATTGGAATGCAGCCAAAAGAGTTCTTCGATATATCCAAGGAACAAAAGATTTTGGCCTTCTTTACAAAAAGACTAAAAATTTTGTACTTGGTGGTTTTTCAGATGTTGATTTTGCAGGGAGTATTGATGATCGCGCATCAACATCAGGTTATTTAATGAACATGGGTTCCACAACAGTATCTTGGAATTGTAAGAAACAAGCTACAGTTGCTACTTCTACAGCAGAAGCAGAATACATCTCAGCATGGGAAGCAACATGTGAAATTGTTTGGTGACGTAGGATTTTTCAGGACTTGGGCATTTCTCAAGCAGAAGCTACATCATTATTCATCGACAACCAGTCAGCCATTAAGCTTGCCAAGAATCCAGTTTTCATTCTAAGATAAAGCACATGGACACCAAGTATCATCATATCATATCGCTTATTGCAAAGGATGTCATCAAGCCAATTTATTGTCCTTCAGAAGATCAGATCTCTCACATTTTCACGAAACCTCTTGGCAAAATAAAATTTACTAAGTTCAGGGATGAACTTGGTATCTGTTGTAATGTATTTTTGGATCATAGGGGGGAATGTTAGATAATCCAAAATACAATTATCATAGTTTATAAAGTTAGAATAAATTGATTATTAATTTAGAATATTAAATTAATAATCTAGAATATTTGATAAATAAATGTAGACTTTTAGAGATACATTATTGTTGTAAAAGATATGACTCTAGAGAGGCGTCGTATCTTAGTCTCTAAATTACGAGTTTTGTTTTAAGTTTGTTAAGATAACATTTATTGTAAATGGACACCTGTTATTTAATAAGTGATCCATATCTTGAGTTTGTTAGGACTTTTAGCTTATATATATTTCATTGCAAGAGTATTGAGTTGTTGGAGTGTAAACTCTTGCAATGTTTCTTATGTAATTTATTTTCTTATTAATAAAATTGTGTGTCTGAGGACACTTCGGCCATTAAGGAAGGCCTCATTTTGGTAAATACAATAACCATCACTCACAATTCAGGTTCGGGCACAAACAATTAATTAATTAGAGGACAATCAAATTTGTGTTGATTTTCATTCAAAATATGATTAGTTGAAATAATTGGTTGGTGGTTTATAAGGGGTCTAGTTCCACTTAAGTTAGACAATTTTAGATCTTGTGCTATTAACTTATTTCCACAAGTCTTACTAAGAGGAGCACTTAATTAATTAGAAGTAGTTTTAAGTTACACTTACCAAAAAGACTATTTCAACCTTAATCTATATCTAGAAAAAAACATAATTAGGAAGAATCTAGGTCTTATTAAGATTATCCCTTAGCTAATTAGAAGTATTTTTAAGTAATAGATGATAAAAAAAAGACATGATTTCAACCTCAATCTATATCTAGAAAAAACCTAAATCGCATACACATTATGGCTAAAGCTACTTAGCAAGAAGTTTGGTCTTATTAAAACTAGCCCTTGGCTAATTAGAATTAGTTTTAAGTTATACTTGACCAAAAAGAGGATTCCAAGCTCAATCTATATCTAGAAAAAAACCTAAATCTCATACACATTATGGCTAAAACTACTTAGGAAGAAGTTAGATGTTATTAAGACTAGCACTTGGCTAATTAAAATTAGATTTAAG
>JZKD02S1646511.1:120947-139870 GCA_000966675.3 Picea glauca | reverse complement strand
GAACCATTTAGAAGCTGTAATGTTGTTTTCAGTTTGCACCTTTTTCGGTTGGAGCTCCTTCCAGAACAGTTTGGGGTTATTTTTCTCAAGGAATATTAGTTCTTCTCTCCTCGAGTCCATGAAATCAGCCTTTTTCTTTCTTACTATCTGCTGGTAAGATTTGAGCTTTATGTTATCCTTGTCTGATTCCTTCCACCTTCTCCTTTCCTTTTTGCATTC
Organism: Picea glauca; assembly: GCA_000966675.3. NCBI lineage: Eukaryota > Viridiplantae > Streptophyta > Pinopsida > Pinales > Pinaceae > Picea > Picea glauca. The sequence goes on along the minus strand of JZKD02S1646511.1, from coordinate 139,651 downwards.
CTCATCAAACCAAGCATTAACCGGAAAGCAGTTTGTTTCAGACTTCTTAATTTTTGCTCTTTTGCACTCAGCAAGTGCGCTTTGAATTAAATGTGTTAATCTGTGACTGTGAAGGCCATGAAATGAGATTTCCTCCTTCTCGAAGAGCCTCTCTAACGTTTTTTTGAAGGTATTACAATTCTCTGGAGTCAAAAGAATTCTGCGATTTGGGGGATTTTGTTGAACACACTGAGTTTTTGACCCTAATGGCTTCTTTTCGGTCCAAGAAAAACTTAAATAAATTGGCTTGTGATCCGATTTTAAGTCCCAAATTTGATCTCCAATCAACACTTCCTCCATTTTTCCACTAATGATTACTCTCTTCTGTTATTTTGTCCGTTAGCCTGTGAGTCCTTCAAAGTGATCTTATCAAGTTTAACCCTCCTCTGCCTGTAAACACGCCGCCCACCTAATTCTCTTTATGATAACGATTTTCTCTTTCATTCCTCTGACAATCTTGTTTGGGCGCATAATGTACATTATTGAATTTAATATGATTGGTGTGCAGAGATGGAAAAGAAAAACTTTCTTCAACTGCGATATTACAACTTACATGAAGATATTCCTGAAATTTCCCACAAAGTTCTGGCCCACGGGGATAGTACATAATTATTTCTTTATGCTCACCAAAAACGTGGATATTACACTTTCTAGCAGGTGGGTAATATGGCCAAATAGGTTACCATACAGAAAACGCGTTCACAACATAATGGTATTATTATTACCAGTACTGATAGAATTATGATTTATGCTGCAGCACATGGAAAACGTGTATCAAGGATCGAACATCCTGGTTGTAACAGTCACAGACGAGGAATCGAAGCTGGTAGAGGAACGGGGTGATGAGGATTCTAAAGCAGAAGCATTGGAGGTGCTAAGAAAAATGTTCGGCGATGGCATTCCTGAAGCAGAGAAAATTATGGTTCCAAAATGGTGGAGAAACCGGCTTCAGAGAGCAGCTACAGTAATTATCCAATTTTGGTGGACAAGAAGCATTTCCAAGACATACGGGTAAAGAAGAAACATATGGCATATCTTTTAATACTTTTATATACTGAGAACGACTAGGGTTTCGTATAATTATTCCTCCAAAGATCTGTAATAATTTGAAACCGAAATTGAAATGCATAAAACGTTGTTTGAGTGCAGGTACCGGTCGGTCCTGTTTACTTCACGGGAGAACATACGAGCGAGAAATTCAATGGATATGTACATGGTGGCTACCTTTCAAGTATGTGCTATTTTTTGCTTGATTGAAATTGAAATTGTAATTGAAATATATTGTTTTGAGTTTTTGATGGATTGTTTTCATCGATGGACAGGGATAGACACACCAAATATGGTGGTCGAAAGTATGAAGAAGAAGAAACCGCAAGAGGAAAATGGTTTATTTTCATCGTGTCATAGACGCACATTCAAAGAAGATCAAATCAATTGGCGAAAACTACAGCTTGGGTTTTGAAAGTCTTTGCATCTGGGTTTTGAAAATCCATTGTCTTTACATCTGGGTTTTGAAAGCACAACTGTGAGTGCATGTTCTTCGTCCTTGATTTTCTAAATTTGTAGAGAGACCGAGAACTCTGCATCACCATTCTTTAGCAACATTTTTTCTTTCTTGTCTGCATCTGGGTTTTGGAAGCACAACTATGAGTGTATGTCCTTTGTCTTTGATTTTCTACATCACCACTCTTTAATAACATTATTTCTTTCTTGTCTGGATTTTGAAAGCACAACTATGAGTCTGTATCCTTAGTCCTTGATTTTCTAAATTTATGGAGAGGCCAAGAGCTTTGCATCACTACTATTTGGAAACATTTTTTCTTTATTGTCATCTATATGCAATAACCATAGTCATGGCTAAAAAAACACAATCCATAAGACAAGAAAATTGACTAGGTAATATTATTTTAAAATTTAAAATTACAGTAAAAAATAATGTTAAAAATGTTATGTATCTATTAAATATGCCAATTTTGCAGTGTTATTGCTACTGCTACCTTGGGAGATAATGTTGAGGATGGTTGCAACTAGGTTGGATGTTGGAAGCTAGTGCAGTGTTATTGCTATTGCTACCTTGGGAGATGATGTTGAGGATGGTTGCAACTAGGTTGGATGTTGGAACAAGCTCTCACTAGGCTCCTCAAGGATACCGAATTCAATATGTTTCAAGGACTTTGGAACTAAAACTTGTCACCAAGAAACACTACGCTGTAGGCGGGGACTTGCCACCTCGTGGCTTTCCCTTTAATGTCACCTTTGTACAGGAAATAATTTTATTAATAAATAACAGTTAAAATCATGATAAATTTGTGTTCCACTATGATGGCGGTGAACTTTTCTTCCCAGTTTTCATCATAATACTTTCGCTCTCACAACAGTAAGAAAGTATCAGTATAATTAGAATTTATAGGAACATAAACCAGGGCCCAACAACGAAGAAGCAAATCGATATTTCATAGTCAATTCGGCATTTTCGGGGCATAATCTACCAAACAAAGCATACTCTAGTGTTATGAGATTAGTAAAGTTACTCCTCTGTTCCAAACTACAACACAATTTTACCATTACTGATACTTTGGATGCATATCCCGCTAAAACATCATGTCCACAAAATTTCAAAATACGATTTTACATGTTACACAATTCTCTATATTTAGCCAAAATCGATAGAGTCGTACTCGCCACAAAACCGTGTCAAAAACTACTACAACTATTATTTTATTATACATGCATAGTGGCATGTATACGCTACCATGCAAGCTTATTATATTTTTGTTTGTTTATGTTCACTTTAAATTTTCAAATAAAGAGTAATTGCATATTAACAAAAGTTTGAAAAAAAAAAAACATTTCATAAACTATCAAAATAAAAGCTCTTTCCATTAGTAATAAAAAAATTATTAAATAAAAAGAACACAATTGCAAGGCAATGATGCCTATTTAAAGATTTAGTGATTTGCAACCTCAACTAATATTGAAGTTTCTTGTTCTAAGAGGTTCTTAATATTGTTATTCTTTAAGTAGGTTTAATGGTGACTAATAAACTTAAATAGGTTTAATGGTGACTAATAAACTTAATTTTAACTTTTATTAAAAGTAAGTCAACTAGAGTTTATTTATGCATTTCATAATAAATAGTAACATAAAGAATATTACTAGGAACTTTACAATCCAAGTAATGCAACGAGAGTGTTTAAAAATAATAATATACTAAATGTGATTGTATATTGACACAAATGTAATTATATTAATTAACAATAATAATATATTAGAAGTGATTGTATATTGTCACAATACTTAATCACAAAGTTTTCAAGACAAATTATGCGCTAAGTGAGTTTATGCCATTATTTAGTTCATGAAATTTCATATCTTATATACATATATGTATAATAGAGTATTTCATATTATGTATATTATATGTGTAATAGTTCTTGATAATAATGATAAAATATTCTATCAAATTTTGTTTTTCACTAATAAAACATGGTTTATGTTTTTAAAGTTTTTTTTAGATTTCTTAATAATGATATATTCGAAGTAAGTTTTAAAGTTAAAAAAAAAGCAAAGAAAAAAAGATTTTAATATATAATTAAAAAAAATTAATATTTTATAATATTATATTATAATAATATAATTTTATAATTTGTTAATAATTATTTTAAAATTTTAATTTTATAATAATAAGAAACTATTTTTTAATAAAAAAATATTTTTTAATTGTAACATTTTAATTTAATAATAATAAAATTTATAATATATTCAAATTCATAATATAAAATTTTCAAATTAGTTGATAAATAAAATCTATTGTAAAATATATAATCAAATGAAACATGTAATTGAAAAATTAATCAATTATAAATTTATAATTATAGGTTTAGATCATTTTCATCATTCAATCTAAATAGGTAAGAAAGGGAATAGAAAAAGGAAAAGGAAACAATGTCGGTGGCTTTTTTTAATGTCAAATGAGAAATATCAAAGGTATGTTTTTATATTTTTTCTAATTCAATTTGTCTATCAACCTAGGATGGTATGCAAAATTTATGGTAAGAGTATTTCCAATTGCTTATATAGATTTTTCCAAATTTTCCCTTTAAAATTTGAAATCACAATAGTATTCAATCATTTTTGGAAATCCATGCAATTTGCATAGATTTTGGGGGAATGTTTTTGTAATCTATTTGGCTTTGTTTTTTTGGATAGTTATAAAATGTGCATATTTTGTTAATCCATTTATTATCACAATATTTGTTTTTCTTTTCTAATAATGGAAATTCATTTATTAAATTCATCAATATTTATTTTCATTTTCGGTTTAGGATATATTGGGGAAATAAAGAACTTTTGTTTCTTTTGCATGTGTTACATTTTGTTATGTACCTTTCTATATCATTCTTCATTATGTTCCAATAAAAATATTTTTTGGAGATGTAATATGTCATTATGAGACTTTTATGTCCAATTTCCGATGGCTCGTGTACTTCCTATAAAATTTGATGTTTAAATGTGGAGGAAGAAAGTAGGTAGATGTGATATCTATACCAAATAATATAAAGATAATTTTTCAAAGTTAAATTTTTCTCTCTTTTGTAAGTTGCGACTTGTGTCTAGCTTGATTGTCAATGTTTGGTTTTGGTGGCCAAAATTATGAGAGATGGAAATTTGCAAGTCCATTATTGAGCCAAACCTATGGTGCCTATATGTAATTGCATTTTGAGTATCTTTGAGTACATTCAGTCCAAGAAATAAAATAGGTTGCCCCCAAAACGACTTAATGATTTGGTGTCTTGGGCTTCATAACAAAGAATTGGAAACAACCCAAACTCATGTTTCCATTAAGTTAAATGAAATTAATTCAAATTCAAATTGGATCATGAAGACAAAGAAGCCATTTGTTTGAGATGAGGATATCACTTGACTGAATGGAGGAATAGGATCTTCCCATTTGTAAGCCAGCGGGTTTTATCATTTATATTATTCCATGATCCATCACCTATAGACTAAGCAAACTTTTAAATTCTACTTCAAGTTAATTTTTGAAAGCTTTCCATTAATTTTAAGTTTTATTTTTTCTTCTTATAATACATTTTTAAATTATCAACTCTTCTATAATTTGCAACTTGTGTTTGGTTTTATTATCAGTGTTTGGTTTTGGCAGCCAAATTCATGAGAAGCTAAAATTTGCAAGCCAAAGTGTTTAACCAAACCTATAATGACTATATATATGTGAATGTAATTGAAGTATGTTCCAATGTGAGAAGGACAACAAGTTACCCCAAAAAGGTTTAATGTTTTGATGTTTAAGGTTTGTAACAAATAATTGGAAGCAACCTACAGTGACATTGCCATTGAGTTAGACAAGATTGATTAAACATCAAATTGGATTTTGATGACAAAGGATCCAACTTTTTGAGATGATGACGTTACTTGATTGGATGGAGAGGCAAGGTCGTCCCACTTATAAGTTCATGGATTTTATCATTTATTGTATTGAAAATGGATTTTTATAACCCAATATGAGAGAGGTGTAATTCCTTCATTTCTCAACATGGAGTTGACAAGTGGCATTTAAAAAAATATTGATAACAAAACAAATATTACAATGTTGACCATAAATAAAATATTTCATTATCCACCTCAAGTAAAATAATTTTATATCAACTTTTATATAAAGAGATAAAATAATTGAAAGTAAAAATTTATTATTCTATTGATAGTTGCTTTCTACTTTCCAATGTGAAGGAGATGTGTAATTCATTCAATACTTAATATGAAGTTGATAAATGACACTTAAAAAATATTAATGATAAAAAAATATTTCAATATGGACCATAAACGAAGTATTTCAAATTGAAGTAAAATATTTCAATACCAACTATATATATATAGTTTTCTATGTAGATGTGTAATTCCTTCCATGCTCAACATGGAATTGACACTTGTATTAAAACAAGGCTGCGTGGCAGCGCCGTCCCTGCCAAAGAGGTTAGAAAGCAAATTGTGGAAAATGGGGTCAAATTGTAAATGAAACGAAGTGTTCGGTGCAAAATGTATATCACGTAAATTTTGTGTGCAACATGTATATCACGGAAGATGGGGAAAAAACAAATGATGGTTGGCAGGCAGAGCACCATCTATTTTTTGAAAGTATATAGCAAACCTATTTTTTTTAAAAGTATACAACAAAGTAAAAAAATTGTTGACAATGCAAAAATAAACTTGGAAATTTAAATGCATTTCCCATATGGACTGGTGAAAGATAAAAATATATGATGACATAAATTAATAGGAGATAAGAAATATAAAAATTTGAATGCATTTGTGAACATGGGGTATAAGTAAATGACGCTTGCATTGTTGAGCACCATTTATTTTGAAATATATAAAAAAAGAAAAGTTTGTAACATATAAAAGAGTAAATGCATTTTCCATACAAATTGGTGAAGGATAAGAATAAAAGTCTGTAACATATTAAAAATTAAATGCATTTGTCATAGAGAGTGGTGAAAGATAAGAATAAAATCTGTAACATATAAAAAATTAAATGCATTTTTATTTGAAATCTGTCAAAAAATAAAAGTTTGTTACATACTACTAGAAATTTTGAAATATACAAAAAAATTAAAGTCTGTTACATATAAACTAGAATTTCAATGCGTTTGTCATGTAGACTGGGATTGAGGCTCCCGTGGACCATTAGAGAAATATGTACAAGAAACAGGATTGTGGAAAGAAGATAGAGTGCAATAGTTGCAAAATGAAATAAATGGAAAGGTATAAGTGTTTGCCTATACATTTGTATTTAAGAAACTGGAATAACTGGGTTGATAAACAAAGAAGGATGTGATGAGTAAACTTACAGTGAGGGTACATATGAGCCCTTTGTCTATTTGGTTGCGGCTGTCGTTTCATTGATGTCGCCAACGACTGCGGTTTCAAGGATGTCCTCCATGGCTGCTGGAATGTTGGAAACTGCATGTTGTCTTTCGTCAGTGGCCTGTTTCAACTTCCTTTTGAGCCATTCTTCAATGTAGCCTCTCATTGGGGCGACGTTGATTTCATTCCGGATTTTTATGTTGAAAATATCATTTTCTAATTCCCGGAAGTTGATAGAAAGATTAGAGAGAGCTTGATGAATTTCCTCATTATGTACTGCATATTTGACTAGCCAGTCATGGATGTGAGCTTGATCAAATTGAAGGATGCTGTAAAAATTTTCCAGAGACAAGGTCTTAAACATAACAACCTGTTTATCGAACTCTTGCCTAGTTAAGGGCAAGGAGTTTGCGATTCAGTGGGGGTCTTGGAAGTTGTTGGTTTTTCCGGATAAGTCTATATTTGACAACTTTGTGAATAATTTATCTTTCCTTGATATGGCTTGTTCACATCACTGAACAATGAGATGTAGGTTCTTTACTTTTTCTTTCCAATATGCATTCAATTGGCCGATCTGGTTTTTGGATGGAAGATCTTCTTCTCTTCTTTTTGTTTCTGTTATATTGTTGACAATCTTGCCAAAAGGGATGACCGTTTTTAAAAATAATTTTTATTCATCTTTTAATTCGGCCTGCAAAATCTCAAGCAAGCTATGTGCCCTGGTTCTAAGGGAAGTGATGGTTTGTGATCTTTTCCATGCCTCGATAACCAGTTCCATTCCTTTTTTGATATTATTCTCCACATATCCTTTACAGGATGCGAGCAAGGTGGAGGATGCTTTTACATTGGGTGCAGGGGTGCCAGGCATGGCTATTGCCAAAGGATCGACAAGCAATGGCATAGGAATGAAAACGTCTTCCAATTCCTTCACTTAGTCCTTTAGTCTGGCATTCTCGGTCTCGATGCCTACAATGGAATCATGAAGTTCTTCTCCGGTCATGGTGTGAAGTTGACATATTTGGAACAGCCGCATGTTGGCAACGTCAACCTCTGAATGAGATTTGCCTTTCTTATTTTTAACATTTTTTTCTCAATTATCAATTTTTTGTTCTGGATATCAAAAACAACGCTCTGGAACACGAAGGATTCATCTTCGTCAAAATTTTGGGTAATGGATATGTCCATTGGATGGCTATGGTGGATGGCGTCTTCGGGCTGATCAAGGAAGCAGATCATGGTATCCAGATTAGTGTCAAGTTCCATGTTCTTACTCTGAATTTCCAGCTCTTCCGCCTACCCCACATTTTTTTTTCTCTTCTTCTCTACTGGAAGCTTGTGAGAACTATCAATTTTAGAGTGAGGAGGGTCGTTATCTCCTCCCCCGTTTGAAGAACTCTGGGTTTCTTTGTTGTTGTGATGGGTCGTTGGAGCGATGCTCCGGGATGTCGTACTTTTTGGAGTGGTATTTACGGATTGAACACTCTTCCCACTGGGGCCTTTAATCTGTTTCGTGTATAATTTAGTGCAACTTTGCACTATCTCTACGTTGTCGGCATCGAAGGTAGGACCGTTGTCGTCACTGTCTCTATTTTTGGGCAGGTGTTTATTTACAAAACAATCGTCGAGGCCAAGTGTTTGTAAATGTTATCTAAAAATATCATAGGGGTTGAATCCTCTTATGTCTTCAACATATCTCAGGTTGGAGATGCTAGAATGTGCTGCGAAATCGTCAATTTTGTTGATGTTTTTTAACACGAACTCCCCTATTTTCCAAGGCAGAGGAATGAACTATTTTTTTTTATTCCTTTAGAACAGATGGAACCAGTGGTTGTATTGACGTGCTACTTCTGCAACAAACATTTTATCCATAATGTGACATGGAAGGAGAGTAGGCTGTTCCGTGGAGCCAAAAATTCTTATGACAATGTAATTATCCAAATGTTTGAGTGTCCCCTTCTTGTCCAAAAAACTAGTTGCCTGTTCAGATATGCGGGGAGCATCTTATCGCAACAACAAAACTTTGAAAACAGACAAGAAGTCATTAAAAACCTCATAAAAATAGTGGGAAGCCTTGTGCTTCCACGAGGCTTGGTACCATAACGTTACTGGGTGGAATTCGCAGTTGACATTCTTGGACAGAGATAGTTGCTGAAACCAACAAGAATGTGCTATTGCAAAAACTAAATAGGATGACATATAAAATTTCCTTTCCCTTTTGTATCTTGACAATTGGGAAGAGATTTCATGGGAAATTAACCGACCCCAATAAAAAATGGCTTGTTTGTTGACTGTGAAATACAAAATATAAAGAGCCATGCGGGAAACAATAGTTGTGGACTCCTATCCTGTTATTCTTGTAAACAGCCAGGCAATTTCACGAAATGGATTTCTAAATGAACTAGCATGCATACTTGTAATATCTTCAGGAACTAGATTCGGGTTTTCCAAAAAAGGGGGCAAGAGGTCCAATCCGTTATTATGCTTTGCTAGGAACTGTTCGCAATCTTCTCCTCTGAACGTCAATGTTGGCGCCGAAAATTTCAGCATCTGGCAGAAGACTTGAGGTGACAAAGAAATAGAAGAGTGGTCTTGTAGTGAAATAATTATTTTCTTTGCAATAAATTTATCGGCACACCAAGAGACCAGGTCCTTACAGCCAAAAACCTCAGGGACGCAGCTTGCATGAGCAATTCCGGAGGTCCAAATTACTTGGTTCGCTACGGAAGAGATTGAGTAATAAGAAAATTCCATGGACCAGTGGAAGTTCTGGTCCTCGCGCCCGAAGATGTTCACTATATCTCAACAAAACTGTGGTCGAGTTGATGCCATAGGTTTATGAGAAGGTTTCTTTGTTGCAGATGATGGTTTAAATGAACAGTTAGAGTCGATAATGTAACTTTTCGCTAAATCTTGGTTAAATGATTATGAATAGGAAAGCTCCTCGAGCCTTTCATTGATTAATGACAATCTGTATAGGTGGTGCATGATGAATTGTTAGCAGTAAAGTTTATTTATTGTATATTTAGAAATGCGAAGGTGCAATTAAGGAATGGAGATTTCGTGAACGTGCGAAGGAATTAAGGAATGGAGGTTTTGTGAACGTGCGAAGGCCACGCCGTGTGAATGAGATTTCATGATTTTGAAATGAACACTCGAAAGGGATAATATAATCCACCCGCAAATTTTGGTTTAATGCGCATCAATACGAGATGTCCTCGAGCCTTTCGCCCATCAATGACAATCTATACGGTTTCTGCATGATGACCTGTTAGAATTAAATGCCGATAATTCCATATTTAGAAACAAGATATATATATATATATATATAACTTTTTATTTTCTTTTATTATAGACAAGTGTGAAGGTGACAAAGACGACAAAGAGCAAGGAAAGAATGGCAAGCTCTAAAAATCAGTCGAGCGGGATTCAAAAAAGGGTTATGGAGATAGTCAAGACAGCCAAGTGTTGCACGGTCAAATTTCATGTTTCATAATTTTTGAGTGCAAAATGTGTAAAACGGAAGAGATCATGATGGGGCAGTTCAACGGTCGGTTTGTATATTTGTAGAATTTTGGCAAAGTGGCTAAGTATGGAATAGGGAAATTGTTAATTGCATGTGTAGCAATAAGATCTTATATATAATTCCCAACTGCTAATTGCAAAGGGGCACAGGTACAGGAAACAACGACTACGAACTGAATATTTCTTCAACCCGCCAAATCGACGATCTGCCAAAGAAATTTGAACAAATGGCGACGTATGGAAAGAGGACAGACGGGCTTCAAAATGGGGTGACAATAGTTCCACTAAATATGTGAGGACCCGACGGTTAAATTGTATTTCTTGGAAGTTTTCAGTGCAAAAATGTGCACCACGAAAGAGGGCATGACAGGTGGACCATAATATGGAAGAGGGTATGATCTAAGAACGGCTGCAAATTGGTATATCGTTGAAGTGCCAATATTGTTCGTAGGCCATGGAACAACAGAAGTCCAATGTAGAGACTGCCTAGCAGGAATTCACGGTTGGAGAAGTTTTTGGGTATGGAATGGGGAACCGTTCGGTCGGTGTCGCGATAAAAGAGCACGAGTGCAGCTGTGAACCCACAAGACTGCCCACGCGCTCAGCCATACATTTCTGAAAGAATGAATAAGTGACGAAAAAGATAAAGTTTAGGGAAAAGAGAAATAGATATTTGGCCAAGTATAGAAGATGGAAAAACAAGGACCAATATATTCACATCTATAAGAGATATCCCATTTTCATGGCAAGATATATACTTGGAAAGAATTGAGAAGTTGGCGAAAACAAAAAACAATGACCAGGAACACGAGATGTGAGTTTACTTGGTTCTTGTTTGTGTGCTTTGTCTGTCAATTTGTATATCGGAGAACTCTGAGGCATTCTATTAGCGAGGCAGTCGGCAAGCCCGACTAAGGAAATCTTGAGCCCCCCAGCCCTGGAGCCCATATGTCAATTTGTATATCACGGAGCTCCGAATGTTGTTTGGAGGTCACAGAAAAGTAGAAGTGATATGTTGAACCAACCACCACGCAAGTCCACCTGTCAATTTGTATATCGCGGAACTCTGGGTGCCAGCTGTGGGACAAGGAACAATAGAGGGTCAATTTAAAGAAAGGGGAAGCGGTCATTGGAAACACGTGAATCCATGAAGTTGCGAAGCAAGGCATTTTCAGGAAAAAAACAATTAAGTAACCAGGAAGAGAAACTAGAGGGAATAAAAGAGTGGGAAAATAGAAAGGCGGAAGGCATTTTTCGTAAGAGTGAATTGGTTTCAAAGAAGCCCCATTATTGCAAAACCATGATGTTCTGCTAATTGTCAACAAATGCATTGTTGAAGATTACATTTTATTGCAACGTGTGCGTGTAACTATGTTCTTGATACATTCTTCCATGACTGTAACATATTAACTTAACTACTAAACTTCATTTTCTACTAATTGCCAACAAATGCTTTGTTGAAGATTAGATTTTATTGGAACGTGTGGGTGTAACTATGTTCTTGATACATTCTTCTATGAGTGCAACATATTAACTCAAGTATTAAACTTCTTTCATTATGGGTTGTTAGCATTAAAACTTAATAATTGCATGTCTAGAAACAAGAATAACGATTTTTTTGCAACATTGTACATTGGTATTGCTATGTTCTATCTGCATTACGAATAGAATTGAACATTGGTTTGAAACTGTGTAATCCAATTTTTGTTTGCATAAAAGTTAGTGGATTCATACATTGCATTGGCATATAATTGTTATATGTTCCATCTTAGAAAAGATAAGCTAAGTAAACACAATATAGAAGAAGTACGAGAGCACCGAACCATGCCAATTAGAACATGCGTTAAACCCAGAAAAGAGGCAGCAACGAAGAGTCGAAGGAAAATATTTTTTAATAGAAAATCCATTTAAAAAATAAGAAAAACACTGAGTATTGTACATCTATCCTTAGAAATTGGACCTAGTTATTCGGGCCAAAACATTGAAGGTATCTGCGACAAACACAAGCACGAGATCCAGAATATACAAGATCCTTGCAGTTTTCTCCTCGATGAATCATCCTGTGCTGAAATTGATATTTTTCACAAGCTTCCCCTGAGGAAGAAGACGAAAATGGTTGCAGGCAAGTGGAATATCCCTTAGTTGAAACCACCTCTGCACAGTTCAAAAACATTCAGTAGCACAACTTTCATGTGCAATTCCAGAGGCCCAAATTAGTCCATTCTGGGCAGAAGGAGATGACTAGTAGGAAAATGCCTTGCAACAACGAGAGTTTTGGACATGATTCCCGAAGATGTTAATCAATAATTGTTTGTCTTAAAATATATCTCTGGGAGCATCAACATATCATTGCTTTACAGTGAAACTCTTCCACCCAAAACAAACTAATTTGGAACTCTGGAGTTCCTACTTTCGCGCTGCAAAGTGGATGTTGCGTTCACCATCAGTTTCTTTTCTGAAACTCATTTTGGTGTTGTCATGGCCGCCATCACCGAGCCGGGAAGTTTTTTACGTTATTTTTTATTTCAATTTGGGTGCAGGAGTGGGTTGCATTGTCATCATCCATTGTCGTATCATCCTCCATCAGATCATCTTCTTCCGACTCAGAATTCACAGCCTCAACTTCTGTGACAACCATGAATGCAACTGGGCAGGTTCTCTGAGCAGCCAGGGTTGCCATGGAATTTTTTGGCTTGAAATATATCTCTCGGTGTACCAAGGGACCATTTCCTTTTTTTCTCCTAGGCAGAGGCAGATGAATAGTAAGAATATGCCCTGGAATAGTGGAACCTCTAGCCATTATGCCCCAATGTGTTTACTGTGTGTGGAGAGATATGCTGCCATAAGTTATTAAGAATTTTCATTTGCTCGAGATGATGTTTGAAATGAAAATAGGGGAGGGATAATATAACCCTCCGGAAATTATGGTTTAATGCATATCAATGGAATATCTCCTCGAGCCTTTCGTTGATCAATGACAATTTCCAGGGTTTGTGCGGAATGAGTTGTCACCATCACAGCGCACTAATTTCACAATTAGAAAAAAGTGTGAAGGTGGCGGTGACAGTGAAAAGAGATTAAGAATTAGAAATTTCTTAAAAGCACCAACCCGTCGCCGCACATAAAAAAAATATTGCATCGCCTTTGAAATGAATACTTGGAAAGGATAACATACTTGTGCACAAATATTAGTTTAATTCATAGTAATGACAAATCTTCTCCAGATTTTCGGACATTAATGACAATCTTAACGGTTCCTACAGGATGGCTACTAGCATTAAAGCTTAATTATTGCATATCTGGAAACAAGTACGAAGGCAGCGGTGATGGAAAAAATGATTCCAAGAAATACCAAAGTATGGAAAGCGGTCGGGCGGGTTACAAAATAAAAATGGAAGAAGATATACCCAGGAGATGTGAAGGGTCGATGGTCATATTGCATCTCAGTGACAGATATCGGTCGTCAATTTGCATGTTGTGGAATTTGTAAATTGACAAGTGGACTTGCGAGCTGGTTGGCTTAACATTTCACTTTCATTGTTCCATGTCCTCCAAATAGCACTCGGAGTTCCGCGATATACAGATTGACAAATGGAATCGAGGGCCTGCGGGTTCAAGATTTCCATTGTTTACGGATGGCAATCCTTATCAACTATCTAACATATCTAAAAACATTATTTTCAATACTAAATTATTAATATTACATATTGATATTGCATAATTTTATTAGACGAGAAAGTTTGTACAATTTGATCAGGCGAGTTATTTAAAAGTTTTGCGACAAACGAAAAATACATAGTAAACATGTATTTTTATAAAGTATGGACATGAGATTTTTTAAAGCATATGCGGATCCCTCATTCCATACTTAGGCACTTTTTCGATTGCGGGTTCTCGGCCTGGCGGGCTGAAAATTGAGCCTCTATTGTTCTATGTCCTACAAATAGCACCTACACTTCCACGATATACAAATTGACAGGCAAACTTTTGGGTTGGTTGGTTCAACGTTGCACTTTTATTGTCCCGTAGCAATTATGTATTAATTCCAAATTTAGCTACTTTTTTGGATCGGGGGCTCTCGGTCTGGTGGGAAAAACATTGGGCATCTATTGTTCCGTGCTCTACAAATAACACCCACAATTCCACGATATATAAATTCACAAGAAGACCTGCGGTAAATTATTAGTGTTAAATATTGTTATTGCAGAATTTAATTAGATGAGAAAGTTTGTACAATCTAGTCGACCGAGTGATACAAAAGTATTCTGACAAATGAGAAATACAAAGTAAAAATGTACTTTTATAAAGTATGGACATGAGATTTTATAGAACATATGTGAATCCCTCATTCCATACTTGGGCACTTTTTGGATCGCGGGTTCGCGGCCTAGTGGGATGAAAATTGAGTATCTATTGTTCTATGTCCTACAAATAGCACCTACACTTCCACGATATACAAATTGACAGGCGTACTTGCAAAGATGAGTCTCTATATAAAGTATGGACATAATATTTTATAGAGCATATGTGGATCCCTCATTCCATTCTTAAGCACTTTTTGGATCGCGGGTTCACGGGTTCGCGGCCTGGCGGGCTAAAAATAGAGTCTTTATTGTTCTGTGTCCTACAAATAGCACCCAGACTTCCATGATATACAAATTGATAGGAGGACCTACGAGCGGCTTGGATAAACATTGCATTTTTATTGTTCTAGAACATATGCAAATCCCTCATTCCATACTTGGGCACTTTTTGGATCGCAGGTTCGCGGCCTGGCGGACTGAAAATTGAGTATCTATTGTTTCGTGTCCTACAAATAGCACCTAGACTTCCGCGATATACAAATTGACAGGAATACTTGTGGACATGAGTCTCTATATAAAGTATGGACATGAGATTTTATAGAGCATATGTGGATCCCTCATTCCATACTTAGGCACTTTTTGGATCGCGGGTTCGCGACCTAGTGGGCTAAAAATAGAGTCTTTATTGTTTTGTGTCCTACAAATAGCACCCAGAATTCCGTGATATACAAATTGACAGGAAGACTTGTGGGCTGCTTCGCTGAACATTGCATTTTTATTGTTCTGTAGCGATCTTGTATTAATTCCATATTTAGCCACTTTTTTTTATCGGAGGCTCTTGGGCTGGCTGGCTGAAGATTGCACTTTCATTGTTCTATGTCCTCCAAATAACACTCAAACTTCCACAATATGAAGATTGATAGATGGACTTGAGGGATGGTGGGTTCAAATTTTCCATTGTTTACGGATGTCAATCCCTATAAACTATCCAACATATCAAAAGACATTATTTTCAATACTAAATTATTAATATTACATATTGATATTGCAGAATTTAAGTAGAGGACAAAGTTTGTCCATTTTGGTGGACCGACTGATATAAAAGTATTCCGACAAACAAGCAATACATAGTAAACATGTACTTTTATAAAGTATGGACATGAGATTTTATAGAGCATATGCAAATTCCTTATTCCATACTTAGGCACTTTTTGGATCACGGGTTCGCGGCCTGGCGAGCTAAAAATTGAGGTTTTATTGTTCCGTGGCCTACAAATAGTACCCATAATTTCGCGATATACAAATTGACAGGTGGACTCAGGTTGGTTGGCTGAACATTGCACTTTTATTGTCCCATAGCGATCTCATATGAATTCCATATTTAGCCATTTTTTTTTATCAGGGGCTCTGGGGTTGGCGAGCTGAAAATTGGGCCTCTATTGTTCCACGTTGTACAAACACCACCCACAATTCCGCGATATACAAATTGATAAGTGGACTTGGAGGCTAGCTGGCTGAACATTGCAGTTCCATTGTTCTGTGTCCTCCAAATAGCACTCGGAGTTTCACGATATACAAATTGACAGATGGACTTGAGGGTTGGTGGGTTCAAGTTTGCCATTGTTTACAAATTCTAATCCCTATCAACTATCTAACATATCTAAAAAAAATATTTTCAATACTAAATTATTAATATTAAATTTTGATATTGCAGAATTTAATTAGACGAGAAAGTTTGTACAATCTGCTCAGGCGACTAATATAAAAGTTTACCAACAAACGAGCAATACATAGTAAACATGTACTTTCAGAAAGTATGGACAAGAGATTTTATAGAGCATATGTGGATCCCTCGTTCCATATTTAGCCACTTTTTTTGATCGAGGGCTCTTGGCCTAGCTGGCTGAACATTGCACTTTCATTGTTCCATGTCCTCCAAATAGCACTCGGACTTCCGCAATATGCAGATTGACAGATGGACTTGAGGGTTGGCAGGTTCAAATTTGTCATTGTTTACGGATGACAATCCCTATCAACTATCTAACATATCTAAAAAAATTATTTTCAATAGTAATTACTACTATTACATATTGATATTGTAGAATTTAAGTAGACGACAAAGTTTGTCCATTTTGGTGGACTGACTGATATAAAAGTTTTTCGACAAACGAGCAATACATAGTAAACATGTACTTTTATAAAGTATGGACATGAGATTTTATACAACATATGTGGATTCCTTAGGCACTTTTTGGATCGCGGGTTCGTGGCATGGCGGGCTGAAAAATTGAGGTTTTATTGTTTCGTGCCCTACAAATAGCACCCAGACTTCCGCGATATACAAATTGACAGGCGGACTCGGGTTGGTTGGCTGAACATTGCACTTTTATTGTCTCGTAGCGATCTCGTATGAATTCCATATTTAGCCATTTTTTTGATTAGGTGCTTTGGGGCTGGTGGGCGGAAAATTGGGCCTCTATTGTTTCGCGTTGTACAAATACCACTCACAATTCCACGATATACAAATTGACAAGTGAACCTGCGAGCTGGCTGGCTCAACATTGCAGTTTTTTTGTTCCGTGTCCTCCAAATAACACTCAGAGTTCCGCGATATACAGATTGACAGATGGACTTGAGGGTTGGTGGGTTCAAGTTTGTCATTGTTTACAGATGCTAATCCCTATCAACTATCTAACATATCTAAAAACATTATTTTCAATACTAAATTATTAATATTAAATTTCGATATTGCGGAATTTAATTAGATGAGAAAGTTTGTACAATTTGGTCGGGCGATTGATATAAAATTTTTCCAACAAACGAGCAATACATAGTAAACATGTACTTTTAGAAAGTATGGACAAGAGATTTTATAGAGAATATGTGGATCCCTCGTTCCATACTTAGGCACTTTTTGGATCGCAGGTTCTCGGCCTAGCGGGCTGAAATTTGAGCCTCTTTTGTTCTATGTCCTGCAAATATCACCCAGACTTCTGCGATATACAAATTGACAGGCGCACTCCACGTCTGGTGGGTTCAAGATTGCAATTGTTTAGGGATGTTCATCCTATCTAACTTTATCTAAAAACATTATTTTCAAATACTAAATTATTAATATTAACTATTGATATTGTATAAGTGAATTACATTAAATTATTAAAGGATGTTAAATCGCTTAATTTTTTAAAAATGAAGGAAACAAAAGAAAGTTTTTTTTAAATTCTATCACCGCAAGAATAACAAGGACCAATTTAAATTTTAAGGCCCTCTTGTTCATATGATAGCACAATTGCACTCCGCACAATATATATTCGTTGATTTCAAATTATTCCATGATATTAATTTTACCAAGTTCATTGAATAAGCAAAAATGCCAAAACAACGACCAATTTGAATTTTAAGAGCCTCTTGTTGCTATGATAGGACAATTGCACTTCGCACACTATATATTCGTTGATTTTAAATTATTTCAGAACAATAATTTGACCAAGTTCATCGATCAAGGAAATATGCTAAAGCAAGTCACATAGTACATTTGCATCATAACACCATAGAAATTATCAAGCGGATCTGTGGGCCAACTCGCTAAAAAATTCAATTATATTGTTACGTGTCCTCCAAACAACAGTTGGAGATTCACGGTATACAAATTGACAGACAAATCATATAACCAAGAACTAACCATACTTCAAATAGGTCGCAAGCAAGTTCCCAAAAGGTTCCATAGAGCATAACCCATCGACCTTTGCACCAAACAATTTGATATACAAAGAAAAGACATCGCTGCATTCATTTTCTCTTGCATCTGGTATATGTTCCCAGTGGAAAATAACTGGGGCCATGCGATATATGGTGATTACAGAGATATGGGCCAAGTCCAACGAACATTCATCTGGATGTTGAATAAATATTACAGAGACACATGAGGTGTTTTTGTTTCCTGCCAAAGTTTGATAT
>JZKD02S1646511.1:68019-79004 GCA_000966675.3 Picea glauca | reverse complement strand
TATATATATATATATCGGTATATATACTTGTATATATACCAACACATATACCTAGTAAATATATCAACATATACTAGGTATGGGTGTCGGTATATATACCTATATGTATATATACCAGTATATATATCGACATATACTAGGTATATGTTTCAGTATATATACTTAGTACCTAGTATATGTCGATACATATAATGGTATATATACTTAGTATATATACTGTTATATATACTTAGTATATATACCAGTATATATACTTAGTATATATGAGTATATATACTAGGTATATATGTCGATATATATACTAAGTAAATATACCTAGTATATATACAGACATATATACCTAGTATATATATCAATATATATACTAAGTATATATCGACATATACTATATATATACCAAGTATATACACCAGTATATATACCAGTATATATATCGATATATATATACCACTGTATATATACTTGTATATATACCTAGTATATACCAGTATATATACTAGGTATATATACCATAGATACATATTGAGGCCTTCACAATGCTTGGGGGATGAAATCAAGGGTCTTAGGCCCTGCATGAAGCTTCTCATGAGGCTTTATGGGCTCGATGTCCATGAAGGAGGCCTCAAACTACCACACATGACAATTAACGGGCATATTTTGTCTCCCACTAGGAATACAAGCATTGTTATGATGTATTGTGCACTATTTTTAAAGAGTTCTGGTTTTTGACATTTTGGTCTCACATTTTGTTCTCTTTATGTGAGAAGATAAAGGTTTCCTCTAAACCTCCTTAAAAATGTATCAATGCATGCATAAATAGTAGCATGCCTCAACTTGAGATCTTCTTGATTATTTCTTTGCGGAGCTGAGAATAATGATGCAAATGACTCTCGTGAAGGGGAAACCATCGTGTGTAATGAAGATAAAAGGTGGGGGTTGAGGGTTAAAGGAAACCATCATCCTGTTTACAAAATCTTAAGAGTGTGGACTTACAAGAAATGAGCTTTTGTATATGCGCACTTACGGAAGGTGGCTTCTATATATGCGCATTTTTGGAAGTGGTCGACTTCTGTATATGTACATATATGGAAGTGGATGACTTTTGTATATGCACATATACAGAAGTGGATGACTTGTGTATATGCACATATACAAAATTTGATTAGCTTATGTATATGTGTGCATACAAAAGTTAGTCACTTCCCTCTCACGCTCTCACACACTCTCTTTCTGCCACCCTCTCTCTTCCCCATTCCCTCCCACTATCTCTCCTTTCACGCTCTCACACACTCTCAAACCATCCCCCTCCACCCCCCTTCTTTCTTTACCTCTTGCATATAACCCTCCCTCTCTCACCGTATCCCCCTCCTTCCATCCCTCTCTCATCGTATCCCCCTCCCTCCTTCCCACTCCCCCACTCTCCTCCCTTGCTCTCTTTTCCTCTATCTACCCCCCTTCCCTCTCCCTCTCTCTCTCTCTCTCACACACACACTCACACACACACACCCTTTGTCTTCCTCTTTCTCCTATATGCACATATACAAAAGTCAACCACTTTCGTATATGCGCATTTATAGAAGATCTTCGGATTCCAACTATAAATTATTACACCAAGAGTAGCGAGGTGCTCTACATTTACGAAAGTTGGCTTCCGTATATGTGGAAGTGGTCAGCTTTCTTAAATAAGCATTTAAATAAGTGGTCAGCTTTCGCAAATGCGCATATACAGAATCCACCGTCCATAAATGGACATATGTGTGCAAGTGTTCATATACATAAGCCAACCTCTGTAAATGCGCATATATGAAAGTTGGCCAACAATATTGTGTTTCCTAACTTCCCCGAAATCTCCCAAAGTGTCCCACCCTTGGCTACTTGTCTTCCATATTGACAGTTCTGCCTCGACTCGTTGCCTCATACTTACCTCAGAATTGTTCTCCAAATATCCTTGCCAATCTTCTATGCCTCCTTTGGTTGTGCTCCCTTGCTCTTATAGGAACTACAAGGGTCACTTGTAAGAAACGTCATGTATTTTGGGTGTGTCACACCCCTTCATGAACCCACACTCAGTTAATTATTTTTAGATAAAATGCAGTTAATTATTTTTTAATAAAATAAATAAATGAAACTTTTTATTAAAAAAATTAGAATATAAAATTTGTAAGTACAATTTTATTGTAGGTTCTTATTATTTAAATACATATGCTAAATTTTATAAAAAGGTGTTACAAAATGGAATTTAAATTAAACTAAGAGATGAAACAATTTGTCCTCTTAATAATAAACTAATATTACGTGTTTTAACAAGAGGGGATAACATTCCAATTATAATGAAATAATATTGTATTAAGGAGTTTACAAGAAGGTCACCAAAATAGCTAATATTAAGTGTTTTAACAAGAGGGGATAACATTCCAATTATAATGAAATAATATTGTATTAAGGAGTTTACAAGAAGGTCACCAAAATACACATCGGTTTGTAATAAAAAACAATGATTGAAGTAAAAAGTTGGAACCAAACATAGAAAATCTTATATATTTGGATAGGTTGGTAATTCAATAGGATCTAAAACAACCTTTAAAATGACCCTTTCAAGTGACTATTTGCAACTTAGGATGCATAAGAAACATACTAGTTATTTCACATTTCATAGTTATATCTTAGAATAAACCACAAAAGTTATTTGTTGTTAAGGATAAATGAGACATTAGGGTTTGTCAAAACTATAATCTTGTTATGAAATCTGGTTTCCAATTATTGAAAAACTACAATCTCGCTATGAATTGCTTGATTACAAATGAGGCTAAAACATATTCAAAATATAGATTTGGGTTCTTCAATCAAAACCCCAAGTGTGGGACCACAAGACACAAATGTCCACATAAGTTAAAACACTCGATGAGTTGAGGTACACATTCCCTAGGTAGACCCATTCGACACCATCAACCTCCCTTAGTTAGTTAGTTATTCCAATCAACAATGAACTTAGTGGGTCAACCCAATCAATAGCTACAATGRGTTTACAAATACTCAACATTCCAACCTAGTAGTTATTGATTAGGTCGACCCACTAAGGTAGTCGTTGATTGGGTTAACTAACTAAGGGTGYTGACCAAATAGGGGTGACTGATGATGCCAACTAGGTCCACATGGGGTAAATGTACCTTGACATATTGGTTGATTTATGTGGACATTCATAGGTTTGTGGTCCCACACTTGGAGTTTCAATTGAAGAAACCAAGCCTATATATGAGAAAGGTTTAACCTCATTTGTAAAAAAACAATTCACCATTGTAAGATGTACTGTATGGTTCATCATACATTGCAATGATGATCTAAAAGTGTGCTAATTAAATATTATGATAATAAAGATACCCACACAACATCTTTACTTTTTAACATTTTTATTCTGAAATTTACACTTTAACTTACACTAATTAAGCAAACCCCTAAATTATACTTTTATAATGTGATTATATCTAAAATTCCAATATATCTAATAAACACAACTTGGAAATCAACCATAACATTACATGAACATACTTAAATAGATATAAGGTGATGGAATCATCATCTCATCTCCATAAAGTAAATGTTAGGAAAAATTACATCAACACTCTTATATGGGTATAAGTAGATGCAATTATTATGTCATGTTTATAAGGTAAGATGATTAATCACACCATTCATCATAAATAAATGTGTTTTTTTTTAATAAATATGATACTTTTAAGTTGCTTGATGCTTGTTAAAATCTAGAGCATTGGCATTTGTTAGGAAAATTTTAAGTATTAAGATAATGAAAAATAAAAAACAAAGAAAAAATAAGATGGTAAAATATCTTACTTATTTTGAAAAATTACTTTATACTTGTTCAAATCTAGAGCAATGATCCTTGTTAAGAAAATTTTAAGTATTAAAACAGTGAAAAATAAAGAAAAATAAGATGGTAAATTATCTTGTGGATGCTTTTATATTGACTTGTGAATAAAAATCATTCCAACTATCAAAATTATATTAGTTCAATCATTTTCAATTTACGATATTTTAGTTTTGTTATGTATATGCTTATCTTTATGATTTTTTTATTGACTTTTAAAATTTTGAGAGTTATAAGGTATCTAACATTTATGATTTTTGTCCCTAAGTTTGAGTATGTGATTTCATTTTAATTTTAGGGAAAGATCCATCAATATATTAACATCCATGTCTCGATGATGGAATGACTAATTTATGTTTTTGATCTTTAAGTATGAATGTGTATGTGATTTCGTTCTGTAATTTTAGGGAAAGATTTATTAATTAAAATTAACAATTTTCATATGGCTTGATGGTGGGATGACCAATTTAGAATGTATAGAGATGTCTTTAAAGTATATAGAGATACCTTCCCTAGTAACATTATATTATCAATGGTGGATTTTTCCAAGAAGTGCACTTTGTAATCAATGTGTAAAGAGATACAAAAGTCAATATTATCATTCTATGTGTATCAACATAATGAGATATTGGTTAACAAAGTGAAACCCCTTGGATGGGTGTGTACTGGTTTGACAAGTTGTCGCATGTCTAGTAAAAGAATCAACTCCACAACCCATTCAATTGCTAGATTGTCTATTGGGTCTATAGAGTTTAAGATGATACAATCTAGTAACAGTAAGAGAATGTGGAAATGTTATCAAAATTCCATGACTAATAAGACATCAAGAATAAGTTGGTAGTAAATATAGATTCATTTAGTAATGCTTAATGTTTTTTAAAGTTTTCATGTTCTTAGGAAAGTCTGTTTGAATATATGGTGAAATCATTACTAGAACAACATRCCATACTATATCAATGCTCCAAATTTTATTACATTCTCAAAACACATTAACTACTTATACAAAACAACAAATTTTATCACATTTTCAAAACATGTTAACTTTTTATACAAAACAARTATTTCACATTTAATAAACATTTCCTTAATTAATATACAATTMAGTTGTTCAATACCTTAATATGATTTTGGTAATAATCCCTTCACATCTAAAAGTCATGTTAATTGATTTGATGTTACTAATTAACATTATTATTTATATATAATTTATAATAGTTAAAAATATTATTTATAAAGAGATACATGTTATAAGAGTTAAAAGTATTATTTATAAAAAGTATATATGTTATAAAAACAATTGTCTCCCAGATAAATCTCAAATTATTGATATGACATGTCAATTCCATAAGTTTAAATGATATTGATATAACATGTCAATTCCATGAGTTTAAATGATTTGAACCCAAACATATTATAAAAAGATATATGTTAAAATAGTTAAAAGTATTATTTATAAAAAAATATGTCATCAAAAACAATTATCTATCAAATAAATCACAAATTATTGATATAACATGTCAACTCCAATCTAAATGATTAAAAATGATACAAACTAGACTCTCTATAGCTCTGGCTTTAATGGACTCTATATCGCTCTCAAATAACAAGCATTGAAAGTGAAGCTTCAAAACATTAGATTCATTACTACAGCTTATATCTTATAAGCAAAGAAGAAAAGGAAGCCTCCTTATATCTTCAGCTTATATCTTATAAGCAAAGAAGAAAAGGAAGCCTCCTTATATCTTCAAATAAAGAATATCATATAATTTTAAAACTTTTCTTATATGGTTTTAAAAAAGGAAGCCTCTTATATTTTCAAATAAAATATCATGTAATTTTAAAACTTTTCTTATATGGTTTTAAAGTTTGTGCAGTTTCAAATAAAAAAAATTGGATTTTAAATTTAGATTATATGGTTTTAAAGCTTGTGTAGTCTCAAATAAAAATATTGAATTTTAAATTTAAATAATATTATCCCTTGAACATTCCTTGAACATTGTATTTCCTTGTATTCCAAGTAAGTTGATCAAACTCCAATGAAAAATCTGTTAATCATTAGTTTTACATTAAAAATCTATGAAACATTTCAATGCTATACCAGATTCCAACGTTGTGCTTACTTCGCGTTTATTTTCTTTCCAGAAACTCTCAGCCGGTGTTCCTCTCTATTCCACTTTTCTATTTCCTGTTTAGGTATACCAACCATATTTTCTTTGATTTTGATAGTGTAATTAAATTAATTCTGGCGTAGTGCAGGTATACTGCAAAAGGGTTCAGGTTCTTTTGACACTGGCTAGTTTCAACCGATCATTGTGTTAGAATAAAGCTTACTTTAGTAAGAGATAACTATGATTGTTGTAACTATGAGAGATAACTATGACTGTTGTAACTGTGAGTTTCTAGGTTTACTATTTTTAACTAATTAGATCCACTTGAATCAGTGATCTGCATGCTATATATGTAACCTCCATTTGTTTGTTAAGTAATGAAAACTGTTTGTGTTATGTGAACTTAATTCTTCCCATCTGTATCTAGTATGTGAACATACCTGATATTTCATTGTAAAATAATTTTCCATTTGTTATTTTAAATTATACACTGATTAGATACAGATGCTCCTTCATCACAAATGTGTATTCTAGAGATATCCGTTAGAGGTATGGCTAAAAAAATTGTATGTAGGGTGATGGGATTCGGATTCAGTGAAATGGAAAAATATGCAGTGAAAATTGAAGCGAAAAATTTGAGTACTGGGTCTCAAAGATTCAGTGGTTCTCAGCATAAACCTCAGTCCCAAAATACCCTAACCAAGCAACACAGCGAGTGGATGGAGCTGCAAAAAACAAAGGCACTAGCCAAACAAAGTACAAAAACTCAATCACAGGGAAGCCAGAGTGAACCACCGGTCAAAATTCTCTCAGAATCTGGAGGGCTTTCCAAGAGTGCCAAACGTAGAAAACAGCGAGAATGGGAAGAAGCCATGAGAATATTGGAGAGCCATTCCTATAAGCCTAATTCAGAGGGACGAAAAAACAAACATAGGTCGAAAAAACAATCACAGGGAAGCCAGAATGAATCACAGGTCAAAATGGGCTCAGAATCTGGAGGGTTTTCCTAGATATCCAATTGCAGAAAACAGTTAGGATGGAATAAAGTCATGAGAATGTTGAAGGCCAATTCGGAGGGATACCTTACATTATCCAATGAGCAGATGACAGTTCTGAAGGCTGTTTCAAGAGGGGAATCTGTCTTTCTTACAGGCTCTGCAGGCACAGGTAAGAGCTATCTTCTTGATTTTGTAGTAAAAATCTTGAAGAAATTGCATGGTCCACGCTCCGTCTTTGTAACAGCCTCAACAGGGATTGCAGCATGCCATTTGAATGCCACGACTCTACATTCCTTTGCTGGAGCTCCACCTCGTGCTGTGACTCAGGAACAACTGTTGACAATGATTGAAAACAAAGACAAAACTGTTAAGAGATGGAGAAAGGCCAAGGCATTGGTTATAGATGAGATAAGCATGATTGATGGGGAGCTTTTTGATCAATTGAATTATGTTGCCAATAAGCTGAGGCAGCCATTGAAGGGGAAAGGGGTGTGGGGTGGGTTGCAGCTTGTAGCGGCAGGGGATTTCTTCCAACTTCCACCGGTGAGGCCTCATAACCCGGACAAGTTCTTTGCCTTTGAGGCAGATAGCTGGAATGAGTGTTTTCACAAGCAGATTGAATTAACGCATGTTTTTAGGCAGTCAGATAGGGAGTTGGTAGAGATGTTGCAAGAAATAAGAAGAGGTATGTGGGACTCAAAAACCTTGGCCAAGTTGAAGAACTGTCATGGTCCATCCGTGACCAGAGATGAGTCTGTGATTAGATTGTATCCAATGAATGATGATGTTAGGAGGGTGAATGATGAGAGACTGAAGGCCCTGGAGCAGGAAATCATCACTTTCAGTGCCGAGGATAAAGGAAAAAAGTATCACAAGAGTACGCTGGAGAGTGGAATTGCTCCTGATTGGATTGATCTTTGCGTAGGGGCGCGAGTGATACTTATCAAGAATATAGACACTCGGATAGGACTGGTGAATGGCGCAACGGGCCAGATTGTTGAGTTTGTTAGGGATGACACGCACTCGAAAGCTATTTGTCCAACAGAGCTCTGGCCAAAGGTGAGATTTCTCTGCGGGGTTGAAAGGATTATTACACCGGAAACCTGGAGAGTTTATGAAGGTGAGGTGGAGGTGGCTAGCCGAAGACAGGTGCCATTAATTTTAGCATGGGCTGTTACTGTGCACAAGTGCCAAGGTATGACATTGGAGAGGTTGGAGACAGATCTTTCCAGGGCATTTGATTATGGCATGGTATATGTAGCCCTTTCCCGCGTAAAGAATTTAGATGGGTTGAGGCTGACAGGATTTAAACCGTCTAATATCAAAGCACACCCAAAGGTGCTTGACTTCTATCAGAAACTTACAAAGGCACTAGCCAAACAAAGTACAAAAAATCAATCACAGGGAAGCCAGAGTGAAGCACCGGTCAAAATTTTCTCAGAATCTGGAGGGCTTTCCAAGAGTGTCAAAAAGCGAGAATGGGCAGAAACCATGAGAGTATTGGAGAGCCATTCTGATAAGCCTAATTCAGAGGGACGAAAAAACAAACATAGGACGAGAAAACAATCACAGGGAAGCCAGAATGAATCACAGGTCAAAATGGGCTCAGAATCTGGAGGGGTTTCTGAGATATCCAATTGCAGAAAACAGTTAGGATGGAATAAAGTCATGAGAATGTTGAAGGCCAATTCGGAGGGATACCTTATATTATCCAATGAACAGATGACAGTTCTGAAGGCTGTTTCAAGAGGGGAATCTGTCTTTCTTACAGGCTCTGCAGGCACAGGTAAGAGCTATCTTCTTGATTTTGTAGTAAAAATCTTGAAGAAATTGCATGGTCCAGGCTCCGTCTTTGTAACAGCCTCAACAGGAATTGCAGCATGCCATTTGAATGGCATGACTCTACATTCCTTTGCTGGAGCTCCACCTTATGCCGTGACTCAGAAAAAACTGTTGACAATGATTGAAAAGAAAGACAAAAATGTTAACAGATGGAAAAAGGCCAAGGCATTGGTTATAGATGAGATAAGCATGATTGACGGGGAGCTTTTTGATCAATTAAATTATGTTGCCAATAAACTGAGGCAGCCATTGAAGGGGAAAGGGGTGTGGGGTGGGTTGCAGCTTGTGGTGACAGGGGATTTCTTCCAACTTCCACCGGTGAGGCCTCAGAACCCGGACAAGTTCTTTGCCTTTCAGGCAGATTGCTGGAATCAGTGTTTTGACAAGCAGATTGAATTAACGCATGTTTTTAGGCAGTCAGATAGAGAGTTCGTAGAGATGTTGCAAGAAATAAGAAGAGGTCTGTGTGACTCAAAAATCTTGGCCAAATTGAACTGTCATGGTCTATCCGTGACCAGAGATGAGTCTGTGACTACATTGTATCCGAGGAATGATAATGTTAGGAGGGTGAATGATGACAGACTGAAGACCCTCGGGCAGGAAATCATCACTTTTAGTGCCAAGGATAAAGGAGAAGAGTATCACAAGATTAAGCTGAAGACTGGAATTGCTCCTGATCAGATAGGTCTTTGCGTAGGGGCGCAAGTGATGCTTATCAAGAATATAGACACTGGGATAGGACTGGTGACTGGCGCAACGGGCCAGATTGTTGATTTTGTTAGGGATGACACGCACTCGAAAGCTATTAGTCCAACAGAGCTCTGGCCAAAGGTGAGATTTCTCTGCGGGGTTGAAAGGATTATCACACCGGAAATCTGGAGTGTTTATGAAGGTGAGGTAGAGGTGGCTAGCCGAGGACAGGTGCCATTAATTTTAGCATGGGCTGTTGCTCTGTACAAGTGCCAAGGGATGACATTGGAGAGGTTGGAGACAAATCTTTCCATGGCATTTGATTATGGCATGGTATATGTAGCCCTTTCCCGCGTAAAGAATTTAGATGGGCTGAGGTTGACAGGATTTAAACCTTCGAAGATCAAAGCACACCCAAAGGTGTTTGACTTCTATCAGAAACTTACCAGCAGCACCGGGGGCTACTTGGATGATAAAGAAAAGGAATGAATCCTGTAGCCAGACTTCACACTTTTGGTGACATTATTAKCTTTCACACATSTCCGGTAATCTGACTTGGGTTTGAATATGTATTTGTCATAGATAGATGGCGGTATTATAGAACCTATCTACCTATTTTGAATCATGTTGAAACTTGAAAATATCCTATTCTATATCGACAGTGAAGTCGTTTTCTTAAATCCTCAAAAGCACAGTAATGACTGAGTTATTAAGAAGATAAATTTTTGCACTCTGGTAATGTAGATTCAAAATTATTATGGTTTTCAGTTCAGTATTCAAATACTATGTTAAAGATATATAAATTATAATTTTTCTTAGAGTATTCAGTTTCTAGTCGAACGATCAGTAGGCAGTAAGGCAGGAATGTTACTGTCCCCTATTTTTGGTCATCTGTGAGGGTATTTGATATTGTGTTAGCGTAGGAGTCTGGCATTGAGAGTCGCCAGACCTGATTGTGGCATCATATTAACTTACCTTCCATCTAGGGATAGGAGTTAGCTGTTTTGACCCCAATGTTCTTGTATGGGCCAGGTTTACCCTCTCTACTAGACTTTTACAGTTTACCATTCATCCTTTCTTGTTGATAGAAGGAAAAGGGTATAACTTCATTATTATCAAATTTATAGTTTTTGAATGTGCTAGTAGCTTGGTCTGAAACTACCTGAAATGAGTTTGTCTTAGTTCCTCCATGAAACTAAGGTTTCTGACAATCATAAACCATTCCAACCAGGCAAAGTTTCTGACAATCATAAACCATTCCAACCAGGCAATGGCGTGGCAAGCAGTCCAGGATGCTGACCAAATACATTATGGGCAATGTAAAAAGCAAGGCGTTGTTTATCTGTTCTACGAAATGGTTTTTTCACAGCAATCCGGCGATATAAGTTTACACAAATCACTATTTTTTGTTGTTTAAAATCCATTTTTGAATGCATAAATGGATTCAGCAGTATGAAAAACCTT
>JZKD02S1646511.1:45543-64465 GCA_000966675.3 Picea glauca | reverse complement strand
TTGTACGTAGATGACCTTATATTGATTGCTAAATCGGCTCTTGGTTTGCAAGAGCACTTATGTTCCCTTGAGCATTTTTGTAGAAGGGTGGGGATGCAAGTCAATATTAGTAAAAAAAAAGTAGTGGTTTTCTATAACAAAAGAAAGCATAACCAACATAATTTCTACTTTGAAGGCAACATTTTGGAAGAAGTTGCAGACTGCAAATACCTCGGAATTGACTTCAACAGAAAGTTAAGTTGGGATGGTTGTAGAAAGAAAAGAGCTTTAAGTGGTTGGAAAGCATTTTATTCTTTTCAAAACAGGTGTAGAGAGGCAGAGTTGTGGGACTGGAAAACCACTCTAACTCTTTTTGGGCTTCTAGTGATTCCAGTGATTCTCTACGGTTGTGAACTGTGGGCCAGTAGCACATCCAAGATGCAGTGGAAACAAATTGAGAAAATTCAGAAGCGTCTAATTACAAACAAATTCAAAATTAAAAGTGCAGTTCCTTATGCTATCTTGTTAAGTGAAATAGGGGTTGCTCCCATTTAATCAATTGCTATGGTGCAAGTCATAAGGTATTTGAAAAAAATTGAGCAAATGGAAGAGGGTAGATGGCCTAAGGTTGTGTTTAGTGACAGATTGTGCAAAATGAAGAAGACTTGGATGCGGAAAAATAACAAATGGTTTAGTAAATGGGGCATTTGCTTGAATATGTGTCCTACAAACAGTAAAGAGATAAAAACTTTTGTTATGGACAAGTTCCATAAACGTACTTGGGAGAAAGAGCCAAGGAGAAAGAAGAAGTACTACATTGAAGAGTTTAACCCCACTCATAACCATCAACAAAAGGCGTACATAGGGGTCAATATTTCTTGGAGATCTAAAATTTGTATTGCTCAATTAAGGACTAATTCTCATCAACTCCGTTGTGAAACATGGCATTGGAAAAGGCCAAAAGAAATATGGGAGGAAAGAGTATGTTTTTTGTGCTCTTCCGGAAAAGTGGAAACATAAAAACATTTCATTTTAGAATGTAAGGCCTTCAAAGACAGCAAGGAAAATTATGTAGGTATTCTGGCAGCTAGTTCTTGGGATAATCTATTCAGCGAAGAGTTTGTCGAGAAGTGGGGAGCGGTTATTGTAAAACTTCACAGGAAAAGGGCCGAATACAAAAGCTAGATGGAAAAACAATTTGTCCCTTAGGCTATTTTTAGCCTCGTGGACGTTAAAAATATTTTCTTTCTTTCTTTCTTTCTAAATGCGAACATGCCAGTACTAACTGACACCCTACTCCAATGGATCATCATGTGGCATATGGTCATTGAGTCATGAAAACTATGTAGGTGAATTATGTGATAACTTAGCAATCATTGAATGGGTATGTAGTGTTATCATTTGCATCAATGACATAATAATACTAATGTATATTCATTTTAACTCTGGCTTTATTAGGTATCTAGAAGAATAAAATCTCTTGTGAAAACTATATTGATTACAAACTGGTGCAGACCTATCGGCCCTCAGGACCGATATCCGCTCACAGGATCGTTCTATATGCCCTCCGAGCCGGATCGGCTCTTTCGGATTCTCTTATGGAATCCCCTTTCTAATCGATCCACAGGTTCTTTCTCGCGGTTCACGATCTTGCAAGTTCGCGAGTCTTGACCTCCGTCTCTTCCTCTGCGATCCCGTGATAACCGAGGTCGCGAAATCGGTACAGCTCTCCCTTTGTTAGTGCCCTCCTTGCACGACCACCGGCTAGGCTAAACACTAACGCCTTTCGCCTCTCGTGCCTTTGCGAGTTCAAAGGTTCAACCTTTGGCACCTTCTTTCCTGAACCCCGAGAGGCGAGATTTGACTTTTCTCCTCTCGTTCTCGCTACTCGCGACTTTGCAAGTTGAAGGCTCGAGCTTTCGTTCCCTTATCTACCGAGTTCCTGAGATGCGATAGGTCAAAGGGGTGTTGACTCCTCCAAATGCGTGGCGTGTGTCTGACTGATTATTTCTCGGGCCCACTGTGTGGTTCTGCCACGTGTCTCTTATGTGCAACCTCGACACTTCGCGACTTCGCCTTTCGCGACTTGGGGCACTCAAACTTTGAGCTTTCACCTTGCGAAACCCCGAATTCGCGAGATCCCTAGATCTCTACCACCTGTCGTTCTCCTAACAGACGACTGTGATTATTTCATGACTTCGCTACTCGCTGCTTCGGGACTTTTGGGACGAAAGTCTCAACCTCTTATCCTTCGATATGCCGAGACGAAAAAATTTCAACACGTCATCTATGCAGGTCCCACACGGAAATTCCCGCCTTTTTCGAAGTTTCGGACCTCGCGACTTCGCGAGTCCTGATGTTGAACTTCCGACTCTCCAACTCACAAAACCCCAAAATGGGTAACAAAGTCTGACTTCCATGTTGGCGAGCATGCCACCTGTCCACTCTCAGATGGACGGTCCCGATTAACTTCGCAGCTTCGCCACTTGCGAAGTTGAAAAACTTCTCTTTCGGACCTCCGATGTCCGAGTCCCCGATACGGGTGATCTCGCGACACGTGTCCTTCTAGCAAACGGCTCAGATTCCTTCGCTATTTCGGGACTTCGCCTTTCGCCATTTCGCGAGTCTCGCTACAAAGGTTTCGACCCTTCACCTCCCAAAACCCCGAGATGCGAAATATGTGGGTGATC
Source organism: Picea glauca (assembly GCA_000966675.3). Lineage (NCBI taxonomy): Eukaryota > Viridiplantae > Streptophyta > Pinopsida > Pinales > Pinaceae > Picea > Picea glauca. The sequence continues at coordinate 61,796 of JZKD02S1646511.1, read as the reverse complement.
CAACGGCTCTGATTTCTCCCGACCGTAACTTCCCTGCTCCTCTGCTAGATCTTACGGCTTCCGCGACTTCGCGACTCCTCCACGTAGGATTCTGACCGTCAATTTCCTCCTTAACGATTTCTGCAAAATGAACCAAGTGTTCTTTCGCACAACTTGTCCACCCGTGAAACGATATCGCTGCGCCTTCTTCCAATACTTCAAGGCACTACACTTCCTGAGATTTTCTCCAACTCCGAGTCTTAAAGAAGACACTTGCACACACTCCTTGCGGCGAATCCTTCAATTACTTCAAAGAATTGAAGTCCTTCGACTCTGCGCACTCCCTGCGGCAGTAGTCCTTCAACAATTCCTCAGGTTCGCAAACTCTGAGACTTTACTCAGCCTGCGCACACCTTGCACGGCTCCTGTGCTTAACTTGCACTTCTGCGAGAATGAGAACAACGTTAACCCTCCTGAGCTCTCAGAGATAAAACTTTGAACCCTTTTCAACGCACTCCTTGCGGACAACTTCACTGCACTCCTTGCAGGAACTCTTTCTCAGATAGAGAAACAATTGAAACTCATTCCTTACTCTCTCTCTCTCTCTGATTCCAGACATTTAATCAGAAATCACACACCAAGCATAAACATCAAATGCATGACAGAAAGAGTAAAACATTCATGAGCATAACATTCAACATGCATACACAGAGAACAAATACGACACCATGAATTTGAATCGAAGCTCTTTCTATTAATTCAAATCTCTGTACATGGGTGTTTTCAACTACAACTCTCTACTCTCTTTTCTATGCTCTATGCTCATAATGTTGCTAATCTTTCTAATGTTACAATGATACAAGTGAGGGTGTCTATATCTGTTTTCCCTCCGGCTCCTGAAACTGTCAAATCTAGGAAATTAAAGCTATCTACTTACAATAACTAACATAAATGCCTTCACCTACTACAGACGAGAGTGGGACGCTCAAGGTCTGTTTAAAATCAAGAAGTATGCCCTTTCCTTAATTGTTTCATTTAATTTTGGCACATCCAACTTCAAAAAGATTTCAAACAATTTTATCATGTGCCAAAATGTGTTGGTGCTTGCCCCACGCTCGCTTGATGCTGGCGATGCTCCTGCATCATACTCCCTCGCTTGAAAATTTTCATGGGCTCCTGTCCATGAGCTCTCGCACGGTCTGTCCATGCTTTTGAATCTCTGCTTCATTCTCCCAACTGGCATCTTCAACTGGATGTCCCTTCCACTTGACCAAGTATTCAAAGTATTCTTTTCGCCTGGTCCTCTTGCTAACTCTTTTGTCCAGTATGCTTTCCATCTATGGATTCTCTGCAACTGGCATCTATTTTTTCCACCGGACCTCTGGTTGTTTATCACTTGTTCCTGCTTCCTCAGCTTTGTATGGGTACAAATATGAGGCATTGAATATCAGAGAAATTCCGATCCCATTGGGTAATTCAATCTCATAAGCATTTGCCCCAAATTTCTTCAAGATCCTACATGGTTCGATCTTCTTCATCCTCAGTTTGTTATATGTCCCCTTTGGGAATCTTTCCTTTCTCAGATGTGCCAGAATCAAATCACCAACCTCAAATTGAAGTTGTCTCATGTGTTGATCTGCTCTGCACTTATACTCTTGGTTGGAGTTCTGCAATCGCTCCTTCACCTGGTTGTGAAGTTCCTTCATCGCTTCTGCGAAATCTTATGCACTAGCACTCCTAGTTGCATTCTGTTATGAATCTCTCAATCTCGAAACTCCTCTTGGCTGCATCCCATAAACAATCTGGAATGGACTCTGCCCTGTGCTTCTGTTGATTGAATCATTGTAAGCAAATTCCGCCTGTGGTAGAATATTGTCCCACTGACTGTGGTGTTCTGTCACCAAGCTCCTCAGCAAGTCTCCCAAACTTTTGTTCACAAATTTTGTTTGTCCATCCGTCTGAGGATGATAAGCTGAACTGAACGACAAGTTTGTTCCCAGCTTTTTCCATAAGGTCCTCCAGAAGTGTCCCACGAACTTGGTGTCTCGATCCGAAACTATGCTCCTTGGTAAGCCGTGAAGTCGAATGACCTCTTTTAAAAACAGATTCGCAATGTGAGTTGCGTCACTGGTTTTCTAACACGGTATGAAGTGTGTCATCTTAGAAAATATGTCTACCACTACAAAGATCGAGTCAAACCCTCTTTGTGTTTTCAGCAGCCCCAATATGAAGTCCATGTTGACTGCATCCCATGACCTGTCAGGTATGGGTAATGGTTGATAAAAGCCTACATTTTGTTTTTTCCCTTTTGAATGCTGACAAATTCTGCATCCATCCACGAATATTTTGACGTCTTCTCTCATTCCTGGCCAAAAATATGACTCATTCAAGTTTGCAAACGTCTTTTCATGACCAAAATGCCCGACCAATCCTCCACTGTGTTTCTCCTTCAGCAAATTCTCCCTCATGGAGCATTTTGGAATACAAAGTTGATTACCCTTAAACAATAATCCTTCCTAGATCATGTATTATGTCCATTGATTTTTGTCTCTGAGAATTGGATTCTCAGCTGCTTCATACACCTCTTTAAAATCTAGATCATCTGTGTACATGTCCCTGAGATCATCAAAACCCAGCATTTTGACTCTGAACTCCTGCAACAGCAAACATTTCCTGCTCAAAGCATCAACAACTTTGTTAGCAGTTCCATAAATATGCTTAATTACAAAAGTAAAGTTCTGCATGTATTCAACCCATTTAACATGTCTTTGATTCAACTTCTCCTGTTGAGTCACAAATTGCAAAGCATGATTGTCACTGTATAAGACAAACTCCTTCGGGATTAAGTAATGCCTCTATTTCTTCAATGCTTGAATAATAACATAGAATTCCTTGTCATACGTGGAGTATTTCACTTTCGCTTCGTTCAGCTTATCGATGAAGTATGTTATCGGCCTGTCTTCTTGGCTCAAGACTGCCCCTATTGCAAATCCACTTGCATCACATTTTACTTGAAATGTCTTTTTGAAATCCGACAACGCCAAAATTGGTTGTTCCGTGATTTTCTTCTTCAACAAGTTGAAGCTTTTCTCAGCCTCTTCTGTCCAGTGAAAATACTTGTGTCTCTTCTTCACTGTGTCCATCATCGGTGCACTAATTCCACTGAAATTCCTGATGAACTTCCTGTAGAAACTAGCCAATCCATGAAAACTTCTCACCTCAAATATATTCTTTGGTGATGGCCAATTCTTAATCACCTCCACCTTATCTGGATCCATCCTCAACTTATCTGCAGAAATAACAAACCCCAAATAAATGAGCCCTGTCTTCATGAACGAAGATTTCTTCATGTTTATCAACAACTTCTCTTGTTGTAACCTCTTCATCACTGTAGTCAAATGTTTCAGATGCTCTACCTCTGTTTTACTGAAAATCAGTATGTCATCAAGGTACACAATGACAAATTTTCCGATGAAATCCTTCAAGACTTCATTCATCAACGTCATGAAAGTACTTGGCGCGTTCGTTAAGCCAAATGACATAACAAGCCATTCATACAACCCTTCATTAGTCTTGAAGGTTGTCTTCCATTCATCACCTTCTCTCATACGAATCTGGGGATATCCACTTTTCAAATCAATGTTCGAAAAAAAATTGGCCCCACTTAAGAAATCCATCAGATAATCCATCCTTGGCAATGGAAATATGTACTTGATGGTTATCTTGGTGATTTCTCTCGAGTCAATACACATCCTCCAGCCTCCGTCCTTCTTTGGACTAAGCACTGTCGGAACAACACACAGACTCAAGCTTTCTCTGACCAAACCTTTGTCCAACAAATCCTGGACTTGTCTTTTGACCTCTTCATTCTCCTGCAGCGTCAATATGTACGCTGCTTTGTTTGGTAAACTAGCTTCAAGTATGAGATCAATATGATGGCTCACACTTCTGATCGGTGGCAACAAACGAGGTAGTTCGTCCACTACTATGTTAGCAAACTCTTCCAACATTTTCTGAACCTCTTCCGGTAAATCATCTACCCTTGTACTTGTTAAAACAATTTTAGGCTTCCTGACCACAATAAATTACGGTTCTTCCTTCTTCTTAACCTCTGTAAGAAGTTCCTTCCCACTCTTGAGAAGTACAGTGTTGCTTACTTCAGGTTTCACCTCTTTGTCTTTGATTGGAAGCAACATGTGAGTCCTCCCATTCTTCTCTAGGGTGTATGTGTTCTTCCTCCCATCATGAGTCACATTCCTATCATATTGCCACGGTCTACCCAGCAAGATGACAAACATCTATGGGAATAACATTACAGAGTATTTCATCTTTATACCCTCCTATTTTAAACTCAACTAAACATTGTTTAGTGACATTTACCTGATGCCCTTTTTGTAGCCATGAAATTTTGTATGGGCTTGGATGTTCAATCGTCTCCAGCTCTAGATTTTCTACCATCTATGTAGAAACGAGATTATCTGTGCTACCACTGTCCAAAATGACTTTGCATACCCTATCCTTGGTCTTGCAAGCAGTTCGAAAAAGATTGTTCCTTTGCACTGGATTCTCCACCTCCTTCTCTGGTGTTAAGAGAACTTTTCGCATCATCATCGATCTTCTGCCTTCAGCATCCTTTGCCTCAACATTCCGCCTCTGTGCTTCAGCGATGTGAGTTTCACCACCTTCTTTCTTCTTATCTGGGAATTCATAAGATTTGTGCCCATTCTTCCCACATGTGAAGCATTTCACTACTCCACCTCTTCCTCTTCCTCTACCTCTGGTACGAGGAAACATGTTTTCATCAGCATACTAACCTTTTTGTTCGGTATGCTTCCCTCTCTGTGAACTTCCACCTCTCTCAGTTTGAGTCTGAGGTTTCTTCCAGTCCTCCTTGGGTTTCTGATTTCTATCCTGGGCAACTGATTTTCCTTTGGGATGACTTCTGCCTCGGCCTCTTTGACCTTCTTTTCGGCTTAGCTTCTCTTCAGCTTTTAGAGCCATCTGATAAGCATATTCCACCGTTCGGATGGTCATCATGCTCATCTCATCTTGAATGTCGTATCTCAGACCATTCATGTACTTGACAACTTTTTCATCATCACTTTCGTAATGACCTGCCCTGATGTTCAACCTGTAGAATTCTTCAATGTACTCCTTTACTGTCATCAACTTCTGTTTCAAATTTTGCATTCTACGAAACAGAGTAATCTGGTAATCCCTGGGAATGAATTTCGCCTTCATCTTCACGATCATCATATCCCAACTCTTGATCTTTTGCTTTCCCTTGCAGCATCTGTCAGCTTGTAGCTCATCCCACCACAATGCTGCATGTCCTTTAAGTCCTGTGACAACGTGTTTGACATTTTTGTCGTCCTCGACATATTCATAGTCAAAATATGTGTCCAGAGCTCTAATCTAGTCTAGAAGCTCTTCGGCATCCAAGTTTTCCTCATAAACTGGAATGTCCATTTTTGCCTTAGCACACATCCTTGCAATAGCCCTAATCAAGCGTTCATTTGTTGCATCTTCTGCTGTGACCTCTTCTCCTTCATGTCCAGCTTCATCTTCACTTTTAGAATCACTAAGATCCCCAACACTAGTTGTGCGCCTCTGTGATGTCTACATGTCCTCAAGTCTGGCGCGTAAGTCACGCATCTCTCTTTCTATGGCTGGATCCGACATTTTCCTATCCCTTCTTCTCGGCATTTCCCTATCCTCTGGCGGATCGGGTGTTTGTCTATCTCTTCTTCTCGGTGGCATGGTGAATATTTCTTTTCCCTGCTACAGAAAAAAAAGAAACCTTTCTGTGCTTTGATACCACACTGGTGCAGACCTATTGGCCCTCGGGACCAATATCCACTCACAGGATCGTTCTATATGCCCTCCAAGCTGGATCGACTCTTTCGGATTCTCTTCTGGAATCCCCTTTCTAATCGATCCATAGGTTCTTTCTCGCAGTTCGTGATCTTGCATGTTCTTGAGTCGTGACCTCCGTCTCTTCCTCTGCGATCCCTCAATAACCAAGGTCGCGAAATGGGTATAGCTCTCCCTTTGTCAGCGCCCTCCTTGCACGACCACCGACTAGGCTAAACACTAGCGCCTTTCGCCTCTCACGCCTTCACGAGTTCAAAGGTTCAACCTTTGGCACCTTCTTTCCCGAACCCCCGAGAGGTGAGATTTGACTTTTCTCCTCTCGTTCTCGCTACTCGCGACTTTGCGAGTCGAAGGCTCGAGCTTTCGTTCCCTTATCTCCCAAGTTCCCAAGACGCGAGAGGTCAACAGGGTGTTGACTCCTCCAAATGCGTGACGTGTGTCCAGCTGATTATTTCCTGGGCCCACTGTGTGGTTCTGCTATGTGTCTCTTATGTGCAATCTCGACACTTTGCGACTTCGCCTTTCGTGACTTGGGGCACTCAAACTTTGAGCTTTCACCTTGTGAAACCCCGAATTCGCGAGATCCCTAGATCTCTACCACCTGTCGTTCTCCTAACGGACGGTTGTGATTATTTCACGACTTCGCTACTCGCCGCTTCGGGACTTTCAGGATGAAAGTTTCAACCTCTTATCCTCCGATATGCCGAGACGGTGAAATTTTGACACGTCGTCTACGTAGGTCCCACATGAAACTTCCCGCCTTTTTCGGAGTTTCGGACCTCGCGACTTCACGAGTCCTGATGTTGAACTTCCGACTCTCCAGCTCACGAAACCCCAAAATGGTCAACAAAGTCTGACTTCCATGTTGGCGAGCACGTCACCTGTCCACTCTCAGATGGACGGTCTCGATTAACTTCGCAGCTTCGCCACTTGCGAAGTTGAAAAACTTCTCTTTCGGACTTCCGATGTCCGAGTCCCCGATACGGGTGATCTCGCGACACGTGTCCTCCTTCTAGCAAACGACTCAGATTCCTTCGCTATTTCGGGACTTTGCCTTTCGCGATTTCGCGAGTCTTGATACAAAGGTTTCGACCCTTCACCTCCTGAAACCCCGAGATGCGAAATATGTAGGTGATCCAAAGGCTCCGATTTCTCCCGACCGTAACTTCCCTGCTCCTCTGTGAGATCTGATGGATTTCGGGACTTCGCGACTCCTCCACGGAGGATTCTGATCATCAATTTCCTCCTTGACAATTTTTGCAAAATGAACCAAGTTTTCTTTCGCACAACTTGTCCACCCGCGAAACGATATCGCTGTGCCTTCTTCCAATACTTCAAGGAACTAAACTTCCTGATCTTTTCTCCAACTCCGAGTCTTAAATAAGACTCCCGCACGCACTCCTTGCATCGAATCCTTCAATTACTTCAAAGAATTGAAGTCCTTCGACTCTGCGCACTCCCTACGGCAGTAGTCCTTCAACAATTCCTCAGGTTCGCAAACTCTGAGACTTTACTCGGCCTGCGCACACCTTGCACGGTTCTTGTGCTTAACTTGCACTTCTGCGAGAATGAGAACAAAATTAACCCTCCTGAGCTTTCAGAGATAAAACTATGAACCCTTGTCAACGCACTCCTTGCGGACAACTTCACTGCACTCCTTGCAGGAACTCTTACTCAGAGAGAGAAACAATTGAAACTCATTCCTTACTCTCTCTCTCTCTGATTCTAGACATTTAATCATAAATCACACACCTAGCATAAACATCAAATGCATGACAGAAAAAGTAAAACATTCATGAGCATAACATTCAACATGCATACACAGAGAACAAATACGACACCATGAATTTGAATCGAAGCTCTTTCTATTAATTCAAATCTCTGTACATGGGTGTTTTCAACTACAACTCTCTGCTCTCTTTTCTATGCTCTATGCTCATAATGCTGCTAATCTTGCTAATGTTACAATGATACAAGTGAGGGTGTCTATATCCGTTTTCCCTCCGGCTCCTGAAACTGTCAAATCTAGGAAATTAAAGCTATCTACTTACAATAACTAACATAAATGCCTTCACCTACTAAAGACGAGAGCAAGACGCTCAAGGTCTGTTTACAATCAAGAAGTGTGCCCTTTACTTAATTTTTTCATTTAAGTTTGGCGCATCCAACTTCAAAAAGATTTCAAACAATTTTATCATGTTCCAAAATGCGTTGGTGCTTGCCCCACGCTCGCTTGATGCTGGCGATGCTCCTGCATCATACTCCCTCGCTTGAAAATTTTCATGGGCTCCTGTCCATGAGCTCTCGCACGGTCTGTCCATGCTTTTGAATCTCTACGCCATTCTCCCAGCTGGCATCTTCAACTGGATGTCCCTTCCACTTGACCAAGTATTCAAAGTATTCTTTTCACCTGGTCCTCTTGCTAACTCTTTTGTCCAGTATGTTTTCCATCTGTGGCTTCTCTGCAAATGACATCTGTTTTGTCCACTGGACCTCTGGTTGTTTATCACTTGTTCCTGCTTCCTCAGCTTTGTATGGGTACAATTTTGAGACATTGAATATCGGAGAAATTCCGATCCCATCGGGTAATTCAATCTCATAAGCATTTGCCCCAAATTTCTTCAAGATCCTACATGGTCCGATCTTCTTCATCTTCAGTTTGTTATATGTCCCCTTCGAGAATATTTCGTTTCTCAGATGTGCCAGAATCAAATCACCAACCTCAAATTGAAGTTGTCTCCTGTGTTGATATGCTCTGCGCTTATACTCTTGGCTGGAGTTCTGAAATCGCTCCTTCACCTGGCTGTGAAGTTCCTTCATTGCTTCTGCAAAATCTTCTGCACTAGCACTCCTAGTTGAATTCTGTTCTGAATCTCTCAATCCCGAAACTCCTCTTGGCTACATCCCATAAACAATATGGAATGGACTTTGCCCTATGCTTCTGTTGATTGAATCATTGTAAGAAAATTCGGCCTGTGGTAGGATATTGTCCCACTGACTGTGGTGTTCTGTCACCAAGTTCCTCAGCAAGTCTCCCAAACTTCTGTTCACAACTTCTGTCTGTCCATCCGTCTGAAGATGATAAGTTGAACTGAACGACAAGTTTGTTCCTAGATTTTTCCATAAGGTCCTCCAGAAGTGTCCCACGAACTTGGTGTCTCGATCCGAAACTATGCTCCTTGGTAAGCTGTGAAGTTGAATGACCTCTTTGAAAAACAGATTCGCAATGTGAGTTGTGTCACTGGTTTTTTGACACGGTATGAAGTGTGCCATCTTAGAAAATATGTCTACCACTACAAAGATCGATTCAAACCCTCTTTGTGTTCTCGGTAGCCCCAATATGAAGTCCATGCTGACTGCATCCCACGGCCTGTCAGGTATGGGTAATGATTGATAAAAGCCTGCATTCTGCTTTTTCCCTTTTGAATGCTGACAAATTATGCATCTGTCCACGAATCTTTTGACGTCTTCTCTCATTCCTGGCCAAAAATATGACTCATTCAAGTTTGCGAACATCTTGTCGTGACCAAAATGCCCGACCAATCCTCCACTGTGTTTCTCCTTCAACAAATTCTCCCTCATGGAGCATTTTGGAATACAAAGTTGATTACCCTTAAACTGTAATCCTTCCTGGATCATGTATTCCTAGCCAAAAATATGACTCATTCAACTTTGCGAACGTCTTGTCGTGAATGATGCTCTTTGTCTTGCTCTAGCTTTTAGAAAGGAAGATAGTTGTCTTCATTAACAATGTCTCCTTTGATAGTTTCTTCAATATAAAGTCTTTCCATAGGACACTCCAGTGCCTTCTTTGATAGCTTGTCTGCTTCAATGTTGTATGCATGCACTTTGATAGCTTGTTTGCTTCAGTGTTGTATGCTCTGTGAACATGAATAAAGTTGATTCCATCAAAACTTGATTTTAGGATTCTGATTTGGTCTTTCCAGTTTTTCAAATATAGCAAATTCACATTTGAATTGACTATTATCCAATCTATGGCCACTTTTGAGTCTCCAACTACCATCATCTCTTTTATGGACAGTCAATTTTCTAGGGAGAGGAGTCCCCATAGTCCCATGATTTCTGCCTTCATATTATTTCCTTGACCACCTACAAAGTGTCCTCTGTAATGGTGTTCTGTGTTGATTTTGAGAAAAATTCATATTCCACATCAGTTATCTACATCTTCTCCATCAAAGAAACCAATAGGATTATCATCAAAGTATATTGGATTTAGTATGTGTTCTACTTTGTTAGCTTCACCTGCCCCATTGTGATCTTTGATTGAGAGGAGAATATTTGTGATAATCCTGGAGTCATGTCTAGGCCAGTTTTCAAAGAATAATTTATTTATGTATTTCCATATGCCCCAGGTTTCCAAAAATGGGATATGTTTCATCTTTGGATATTTTGTAAACCACTGAAACATATTTCTTTCCAAAGTAGAACTGCTCCATGAATCATGGATTTTTAGGTAGAAAATGATCTCTTTCCAAATAAACTGTGTAGTTTGACAATGAACACAAATATGAGAAGTTGTCTCTTCATCTCTTAAACAGAGACTACAGATCGAAGGGCCAATGCCTCCCCTTTTTCTAAATTTTACTCTATTTAGTATACAAACCTTTAAACCACGCCACATGAAGAATATAATTTTTATTGGTATCTTCACTTTCCAAATAGAATTATACCACCATCTAATGTCTTCAGTAGAGTTTATGTAGGATATGGACTGATATGATAAATTGCTTGGTACATTACCCACTGCCTTGTTCCATGACCATACTATCTTATCTTTTGAATTGTTGAGAGAGATTCCAATGCTTTTCAACAATGTAAGGAAATTTATCCATTCTGTAGCCAACTTCCCTGTCAAACTGAGGTGGAAATCCTCAAGCCAACTTTGATTATTATTGGCATCAATTATGGTGGCTACTTGTGCTAAAGAGTATATTTGTTGATTGTTGAGATTCTGAATTAAGGAGCCTGGGATTTTAAATGAAGCATTATCTCCTATAAATGGATCACATCCAAGAATGACTTGTTTTCCACACCTAATCTGCCAAGCCAACCATCATTTTATAACATGTAATGAGGCCATAATATTTTTCCAGAAGTTAGATGCTACTAGATACTTATATTCGGTTTTGCGCAGCCAGGAGGTCAATTCAATTCCTTTTAGATATTTTTTTAAGTAGCTCGCTCCACAGTCCTTTACCAAAGAGATCTCTCCAACAAGATTTTGCAACCAGTGATTGAGCAAACCAGAAGATATTTCGGATACCCCATCCTTCTGATTCCTTTGGTCTAGCTATGTTTTGCCACTTTGTAAGGTGGAAACCTGCAGTTTTTGTAGCGCCCCTCCATATAAAATTTGTAATAATCTATTGAATTTTGTGTATAATAGAAGAAGGGATCTTGGCTAAGCTAACCCAATATACATGTGTACTCTGAAGAACATATTTTGCTAATACCAATCTACCACCTGAAGAAAACCAATGGAAAGTCCAATTATTGATACTCTTCTCCACTTTATTGATCAACCAATTCCAATCAGCCACTTTATAGTTGTTGGGTTTTGGAAGAAATCCCAAATATGTCATACCTTTATCAATGCAAATGAAAAGTATGTTGAATGTTTCTTGAAATATTTTTTTAAGAATAGGATCGATATTCTGTACAAAAAAGAGAGATTTTTGGCAGTTAACTTCTATGCCCGAGGCAAGACAAAATCTTGTTAAAACTTATTTAAACTCCATCCAATCTTTAAGAATGCCAATTCCTAGGGTTAGGACATCATCCACAAAGAGAAAGTGTGAAATTCTTGTTTTTGTAGCAACTTTGAGTCCATGAAATTTCCCATCATCCATCACTGTTTTCAAGTATCTACTTAAGCATTCTACCACCAATAGAAATAAAAAGGGGGAAAGTGGGTATCCTTGGCGGAGTCCTCGATGACTCTTAAAGAAATCTGTAGGTGAACCATTAATCAAGACTGCCATGTTTACAGAGTTCACACAAGCCATGATCCACTGAGACACCCCCCATTTTAGTTCGATCTGAGTTAAAAGCAAGCACGAAAATTGCCAGCTTACTTTATCATAAGTTTTTTTAAGGTCTAGTTTAAGAATAATTGAACTCATCTTCTTGGTTTTTGCAGTGTGCATACATTCTTGTGTAATCCCCATAGCATAAAAAATTAAGCGGTCTTTAAGGAAACCAAATTGTTCAAAGGAGATACAAGAAGCCAATTTTTCTTTCATCCTTGTAGCAATAATTTTAGAAATTACTTTATAAACAAAATTGCATAGGGCAATAGGTCTGAAGTCATTAAAAGTAGTTGGCTTACTTACTTTGGGGATAAAAGAAAAGAAAGTAGCATTAAGTGCTCCATGAATGTAGCCTCTGCATCTGGATTCTTCAATTGCCTTGAGTAGATCCTCCCCCAATAAATCAAAGAATTTTTGAAAAAGTTCCTGGGTCCACCCATCTCGACTTGGGCTTTTATCCATTGGCATTTTGTTGATAGTATCATTAACTTCTTCGAAGGTGACAGATTTACCTAGTTCATTACTTTCCAAGTCATTGAAAAACTTTGGCATATTCTGGAACACTTTAATTTGATTGAAATTATCTTCTGTCACTATCTCAGTGTATTGAGGTTTAAAATGTTTATAAGCAATTTCCTTTATGCCATTATATATATATATATATATATATATATATATATATATATATATATATATATATATATATATATATATATATATATATATATATAAAAAGTGGATAATGAAATATTTTTTATGTTAAAATATTTTATGTATGGGTCTATACTGAAATATTTATTTTATTAAATTAATATTTTATTTGATTAGTATTGAAAGAATTATTTCACTTAAGGTGAATATTGAAATATATTATTTATGGTTAGCATTGTAATATTTTTTTTGTTATTAATAAATTTTTAATGTACGTGTTTATTCCATGTTTCAATTAGAGCTTGAGTATGGAAGGAATTACACATCTCCCTCATATTGTAAGGTAGAAAGCATCTTTTCATAGTAAGATTTTTTTTTACTTTCAATTGCTCTATATATAAAGTTAATATTAAAATATTTTACTTAATGTTGAGATATTTCATTTATAGTCCATATTAAAATAATTTTTTTATTATTAATATTTTTTAAGTGCCACTTGTCAACTCTATATTAAGTATTGAATGAATTACACAAGGTGAATATTGAAGTCATCAAGCCTGGAGCACACATGGTTGGATTTGAGGTGTCCCTATAGGTTTCAAACCACTTACAGAGTGCCACGGGGAGGATATAAAATTATTTTACTTTTAAGATGGTTATTGAAATATTTTATTTATGGTAAACATTGTAATATTTTTTTTGTTATTAATATGTTTTAAAATACCACTTGTCAATTTCATGTTGAGCATGGAAGGAATTACACATTTCCCTAGTATTAGAAAGTAGGTGTAATAAATGATAAAAACCCATAAACTTTTAAGTAGGAAAACCTTACCTTTCCATCCAATCGAATAATGTCCTTATCTCAAAAAGTTGGATCATTTCTCTTCACAATCCAAATTGATGTTTAATCAATCTTGTATAACTCAATGGCATTGTCAGTATAGGTTGCTTCAAATTATTTTACAAAACCTTATACATCAAATCATTAAGCCTTTTGGGATAACTTCTTGTCCTTTTCAGGTGGAATGTACTCGAACATACTTCAATTATATTCACATATATATAAGCACAATAGGTTTGGCACAACACTCGACTTGCAAATTTCTGGTCTTCGTGAATTTGGCCACCAAAACCAAACACCAATAATAAACCCAAACACAAGTTGCAAGTTACAAAAGAGTTGATAATTTAAAAATGTATTATAACAAGAAAAAATAAAACTTAAAATTAATGGAAAGCCAACACAAGTTGCAAGTTACAAAAGAGCTGATAATTTAAAAATGTATTATAAGGAGAAAAATAAAACTTAAAATTAATGGAAAGTTTTCAAAAATCAACTTTGAAGTAAAATTTAGAAGTTTTCTTTGTGTATAGGGGATGGATCATGGAATAATATAAATGATAAAACCCATGGGATTATAAATGGGAAGATCCTACCCCTCCATTAAGTGAAGTGAAGTCTTCATCTCAAATAAATGGCTCTTTTGTTTTCATGATCCAATTTGAAGTTGAATCAATCTCATCTAATTGATTGACAACATTAGTTTGGGTTGTATATGATTCTTTGTTATGAATCCTGGGCCTTTCTTTTTTCCTTTACATATGGAACCAAAACTCCTTCCTTCGCAGTTGGATTTGGATCGAGGGATGCCAAAACAATGAGAAATGGATCTAAAAATGGAAGGTATTAGTGGAGATTTTATCTACACTGATGTTGACTGACACCAAATCATTAAGTCTTTTTGGGAGCAACCTATTGTACTTCTTGGACTAAATGTACTCAAAGATACTCCAATTGCAGTCACATACATATGCACCATAGGTTTGGCTCAACACTCAACTTGCAAATTTTCATCTCTCATCAATGTGGCCACCAAAACCAAACATTGATGATAAAGCTAGACACAAGTTGCAACTTACAAAAGAGAGAATAATTTAACTTCAAAAAATTATCTTTATATTCTTTGGTATAAAGATCACATCTATCAACCTCCTTCCTCCAAATTTAGACATTAAATTTTGTAGGAAGTACATGCGTCACCAAAAATTAGACACGAAAGTCTCATAACAACGTACTACAACTCCAATAAATCCTTTTATTGGAACATAATGAAGAATGATATAGAAAGGTACATAGAAAAATGTGACACATGCCAAAGAAATAAAAGTTCTTTCTTTTGACACTGCGGTTTACTACATGCCCTACATATCCCAAACCAAAAATGGGAAAAGATATGGATGGATTTGATAGATGGATTCCCATTATTAGAAGGGAAAAACAAATTTTGTGGTGGTAGATAAATTGACAAAATATGCACATTTGATAACTATCCAAAAAACCAAGGCCAAATAGATAAAAAAANTAATGCACGTGTTTATTCCATGTTTCAATTAGAGCTTGAGGATGGAAGGAATTACACATCTCCCTCATATTGTGCGGCAGAAAGCATCTTTTCATAGTAAGATTTTTTTTACTTTCAATTGCTCTATATATAAAGTTGGTATTAAAATATTTTACTTAATGTGGAGATATTTCATTTATAGTCCATATTGAAATAATCTTTTTATTATTAATATTTTTTAAGTGCCACTTGACAACTCTATATTAAATATTGAATGAATTACACAAGGTGGATATTGAAGTCGTCCACCTTGGACTGCACATGGCTGGATTTGAGGTGTCCCCATAGGTTTCAAACCACTTACAGAGTGCTTTGTTAAGGCACTCCCTCACAGATTGCCACGGGGAGGATACAAAATTATTTTACTTTTAAGGTGGTTATTGAAATATTTTATTTATGGTAAACATTGTAATATTTTTTTTGTTATTAATATTTTTTAAAATACCACTTGTCAACTCCATGTTGAGTATGGAAGGAATTACACATTTCCCTAGTATTGAAAAGTAGGTGCAATAAATGATAAAAACCCATAGACTTTTAAGTCGGAAAACCTTGCCTCTCCATCCAATCAAATAATGTCCTTATCTCAAAAAGTTGGATCATTTCTCTTCACAAACCAAATTGATGTTTAATCAATCTTGTATAACTCATGGCATTGTCACTATAGGTTGCTTCAAATTCTTTTACAAAACCTTATACATCAAATCATTAATCCTTTTGGGATAACTTCTTGTCCTTTTCAGGTTGAATGTACTCGAACATACTTCAATTATATTCACATATATATAAGCACTATAGGTTTGGCACAACACTCGACTTGCAAATTTCTGGTATTATAAGAAGAAAAAACAAAACTTAAAATTAATGGAAAGCCAACATAAGTTGCAAGTTACAAAAGAGATGATAATTTACAAATGTATTATAAGGAGAAAAATAAAACTTAAAATTAATGGAAAGCTTTCAAAAATTAACTTGAAGTAAAATTTAGAAGTTTGCTTTGTGTATAGGTGATGGATCATGGAATATTATAAATGATAAAACCCATGGGATTATAAATGGGAAGATCCTACCCCTCCATTAAGTAAAGTGACGTCTTCATCTCAAATAAATGGCTCTTTTGTTTTCATGATCCAATTTGAAGTTGAATCAATCTCATCTAACTGATTGACAACTGTTAAATTTTTAATTAAAATAAAGTACCAAGGCAAGTGTTTCTCTTCCCTAGGCGCCTAAGGGGGAGAAAGTGTCTAATGTGGGTCTTAGTCAAATTAATTTGTGAGATGCAAATTAAAAG
>JZKD02S1646511.1:26876-45533 GCA_000966675.3 Picea glauca | reverse complement strand
ACATTTCTGATGAAGGAGTAAACCTTGCGAAATCGTATACGCGTTGGCCTAGCATCCCCTGTCTCTGCTTGTATTCGCCATGGAGTGATTTCGCTTGTGAGAAGCAGTTTGCGCGACTTATTTTCCAAGTTGAACGAGGAAGTTTGTGCTAATGCTCTGGGGAGCAGTAAGCACCATGCTACAGTGCATTTAGTGTTCTGTAGTGTGAGATCAGACTCTGTACAATTTAGATTATAGAGCATTAAATCCATTGTACTTAGGTATTTATTGCAAGGGGATTGATCAGACTGTGTACAATTTAGGCAATTTAGGATATAGACTGTACAATTAGGATATAGAGGATTTGCTAAAGTGAACAAATTTACCTGCCATACAGAGGTGCCCTACAGAGTTGGAAATGAGAATAATAATAACTTCAAATTAAATTACATTATATTTAAAATCAAAATAAATTTACTTATAAATAATCCTCATAATTTAAATTAAAATTATAAAAATCATAACTAAAAAATCCCTTCAAAGAGGCATCCTAACTTGGAATATATAAAAATGCAAGATAAGGACAAAGGGCAGTGATGGAATTTTACTGGGAAATTGTTCATCACAGGATGATTGGCCAGGATCATCAACATTCTTCTTTAAAAATTGTTCATCACAGGATGATTGGCCAGCATCATCAACATTCTTCTTTAAATTTTTTTGAAGATGTTAAAACTGTCAAATTTGACGGTTCATCTCAATTTGAAATTCCAACCTTGATCCAGGGGTTTAAAATTGTGATAACAAATAATGGGATAATGAAAATGTTAAAACTGTCAAATTTGATCGATCATTTCAATTTGAAATTCAACCCCGGCATGGGTTTCCATTTTAAAATTTTAATTCCAATCTTGATCCAGGGGATTAAAATTGTGATAACAAATAATGAAAATGTTAAAACTATCAAATTTAACAGATCATTTCAATTTGAAATTCCAACCCCGGCCTAGGGTTTTCATTTTAAAATTAAATTTCGTTAAAAACAAATTCTGTAGACGATTAAATTCTAATCGCTTACAACATCTCTCGCTTTCTTTATTGCCGAATTTCAACGACCTGAAGAAAGCGTTCACTACACGATTAGAATGCTCAGTTTACATTAAACGTTAATCTCCGCCCAAACTTTATGATGAATAAATTCTTCGTCACTGCCACAGGGATGCAAGGTATCAAATCATGGAATTTCACTCATACAAGGCGTATCTTTGTCGCTGAACATCATCTGTACACCGCGGACAATAATTTTTTCATGACATCAGCGAGGGCTGAATAGTTAATGCAAGATTTGAATGGTTTAATTGGAGGTGATAGCTGGCGCTTTATAATGCAAGATTTGAATGGTTTAATTGGAGGTGATAGCTGGCGCTTTATAATGCAAGATTTGAATGGTTTGGGTGAAATCTTTTGCTAAGCTGACAAAGACACTTAATGATCAGTTTCAAGTCTCCTATGACAATGATTCCCATATTTGTATATGCTCTGATGAGAGTAATCCCCATATACATAGCCAAGGCTTCTTCCTAGTTGTTTGAAGTAAATTCGAGACCCCAAGAAAAGCGCATGACCTGGTTTCCATCGAGGTCATATATGACCCCCGACACTTGCAACCCCTTTATGCCCATGTTAATTGATAAAAGAACAAAAAAAAAAATTGTTATTTGGTAAATTTGAGACCACATACAATCCAATAACATGTAATTATTTTTATTAGTGACCACTACATTATATTGAAAAACAAAAAGAACGCACATTCAATTCAACGAACTAATTATTAGTTCATGGAATTAGTATGAGCATCAAAGAATTAATATGAGTATTAGGAATTAATATGAGTATTAAACTATGGACCATAAACCACTTAAACCACTTGACAACAAAATTTTATAAATGTTTTTTATTAATTTCTTTAAAATATTATATATTTATTGAAATAGTGTTAATGTTAAATTATACAATATAAAAAGAGTTGCCATGTATATATGTATACATGAAACTTTTTTTACATATCCGTTAAAAATAACACACAAAATATATGGAACTAGGTTTCGGATTCATTTATTTCCATTAACAATAACACACAATTCACACAACATTTATGAAAATAACAATAGCACGCTATTCACACAACATTTATGGAAATAGGCATAGGAATCATTTATGAGATGTTATCTTCGTGATGGGATAAAAATACAATAAAAACATATTACAATAGTAACAATGCTCTCAAATTGAATGGAGAATTATGTTATCCAACTTATATATATTTTTAATATTCTTGTAACTCTTTTACATGTAACTTTTTTTTCTATGATTTTTTTTTCTCAAATTTATAAAGGGTATAAATTCATTTACATAAATAGCCTTAGTTGGAGATAGAGCAAGATTGGTGTTGTCCAAACATAAAACGGACCAATACAAAACCTTGTCCAAGTGGCTTACAAGGAGGAGAAAAAAACGAGAGAAGATCACTCCAAGCAGAGGGAAAGATTGATCTAAGATAGCTTACTATGCTGAAAAACATCAAAACTAGATGAGGGCAATTATCCTTCGAATAAATTATAAAAGGAGATGGGGCTCTCTAACCCTTTATCACAACGATAGACCGAGAGCCTACCAACCACTCTGCTTAGTGCCCTCTTAGAAAGTGCATCCGTTGTTGTATTATGGATTCTGGGAATATGGCGGAAATTTATGTCGGAGAATTTGTTGGACAACTCCAACGTTTTTTGTTTCCAACCTTCAATGTGGACTGAATGGAGCTTAATTCATTCAATTATCCATTCAATTATAATTCTCAAGTCTCCTAAAACAAGAATGTGGTTTAAAGACCAAACCGTAGCAAGGGATAGTGAAACCCATAAGCCCATGAGCTCGGCTTTGGTGTTAGATCCCGCTCCACAGTTTAAAAACCAATTAGTCGTCCTTGTCTGGTGAGATTTGAAAGTGTCTCCTGCCTCACAACAGATGCCATTGGATTGAGCTGCACCGTCAAAACAAACTAAAGTAGTGCCTTCCGTCAGCTGATATTCACATGCCTTGATTTGGATCGACTTTATGGAGGTCGGCTGCCATTGGAGGTTGGAAAGGATTCTATGGAGAACTGTTTGACGGATTAGAGGCCGACCCTCAAAAATTACCTGATTCCTCTCTATCCAGATCCACCAACAAATGAGGGCAGCCATCGAAAGTGGAGTCGATCTGTTCTTTTGCCAAGAAGCGAAGCACTCGGTAATGGAGTCGCCCTTCCATTCGATCGATAGAGAAAAATGTTGTAACATGCGCGTCCAAATATACACAGTGAAGTCGCAGCGAATCGGAAGATGGTTTATATCTTCCGTGTCTAATTTGCACAGGGGGCAGCGGTCGGGCCCCTGCCAGCCTCTTTTTTGGAGCGCCTCCCAGGTGAGCGGTCTCTCCTTAATACACAGCCAAACAAAAATTTTAATCTTTAATGGTACGGGCCACTTCCAAATTGAAAGGAGCCACGGGATCTCATCAATATAATCAAAGGTTTGATGGAGAGCCGCATAGGCGTTTTTAACAGTCAAGAAGCCCGATGCATCACCCCCGACCCACAGAAGAGTGTCAGGAGTGTCATTGAGCGAGATTCCGGAAGATTTCAAAGCAGTTGTGTAAGTATCCCATTCCATTGCCAACGGTCTCGGAAGCTGGATGTCGCTGCTAGGGATCCAGAGATCGGGGAGAAACTGTGTGTTGGCTGCCACTTTAACCTGCATCGGACACCTGAGATTTAAAAGAGCGAGCTAAGATCTGAGGGGAGGCGAGAGGATGGAGAGGTTCTCCAATCCTAGGATTTTATCCCTCCCGAGTAAAATCTCGGTACCTGAACAGGGCTTCAAACTAAGCCAGTGAAGAACCACTGGAGAGGCGGTGGTCAGTCCCTTCCAAAAGGGTGAAGCCCGTTTCAGCTCAAGAGAGGGCTTTCGCAACCAAAGGAGGAGAGGAAGGGAGTCAAGATATTTATCTGAAATGATTCGGTGCCAAATGCTATTATGGGTAACCGCTCTCCAGAAAGAGCAGGCCAGGAGTGCCGATTTGAAAATAGACAGGTTCTTGAGCCCCCAACCCCATGCCTTTCGGGGTCTAGAAAGGGACTGCCAGCTGCAAAGGTGAAAACAGTGTTTATCAGCAAGATCATTCCAAAGGAAATTGAAAGAGAGCCTTTGAAGTAAAATAATAATTTTGTTTGGGATACGCTCAAGAGTCATCCAGTAGACAGCCAGCCCCTCAAGCACAGATTTGACTAAGATGAATCGCCCACCCAGGGACAACCACTTATTGCACCAAAATCCAATCTTCCTTTCGAAAATAGCCACGAGCCAGCTCCAATCTGTAGAGGTGGAGGCTCTCGGCTTCAGCCTATAACCCAGATAGTTGAAGCCTTCTTTCAAATCAAGAAAAGTGAAGGGGATGGAGCCTTTGAGAAGCAAGAGCTCTGCATCAGATACTCCCCAATAATAGACCGTGGATTTTAAAGAGTTGATGGACAGTCTCGAAACTGTGCAAAAGACATGAAGAACATCCAAAATAACAAGCCACTCTGTAAGCTCAGCTTTTGACATTAGGAGAATATCATCGACGAACATGAGATGAATAATCTTAATGAGTCTAGAAACTTTTAAACCAGAGATTTTGTTTTCGGTGATGGATTTTGTAAAGAGAAGGCTAAGGATTTCCATAATAAGTATGAAGAGGTAAGGAGAAAGTGGGCATCCCTGTCGGAGCCCCCTTTCACTTTTGAAGAAATTATTCGCCTCCCCATTAATCAGCACCGCAAAATTTGCACTCGTGACACATGCCAGAATCCAATCAGTGAACTTGTCTCCAAAACCCGCAGCATGTAGGATTAGTCTCAAATAATCCCAGTCTATACTATCAAAATCCTTTTTGAGGTCAATTTTCATGATCAAGGCCTTTATATTTTTCTGTTTTAAAGAGTGGATGAACTCGTGGGCAGCACTGATGGCATCTTGTATTCTCCTTCCTTTTAAAAACTCGAGTTGTTCAGCTGAAAGGCTCCTTTCCAGAAACGGCTTCATGCGATTTGCGATGACTTTCGAAACCAATTTGTAAATAAGATTGCACAGGGAAATTGGTCTGTAATCATTGAAAGAGACAACGTTGTTTTCTTTGGGGATCAAAACCAGGAAGGTGGAGTTAATGCTTTTAGAAATCTTGCCTTTGATGCGTATGTCTTCAACCATCTGTAGGAGGTCCGATCCGACAAGTTCAAAAAAGTGGGAGAAGAACTCTGTCGTCCAGTCGTCGGGCTCCAGACTTCTCTCCTTTTTGAAATGTATCAATATATCCTTTAGCTCCGGAAGGGTGACAGGCTTAAAGAGATCGGAGGCTTCAGAGTCTGTAACCAATTTTGGGTAAAGGTTGGCTGTAGCAACCTTTTCATGAAGAAAATGATTCCTGTCGCCTTTGAAGAGTTGCTCGAAATATGAGACCGCCTCAGCTTTGATTGCCTCTTGGCCTCGGTGCGTCTCATCACAATCGCTTTGGATAGACCAGATTTGTTTTTTGTTCCTGTTGTAACTAGCCAGATTATGAAATTTTTTTGTATTGGAGTCTCCCCATTTGAGCCAGGTCGCTCGACTACGTAGTCTCCAGGACTTTTCCTCTTCCCTCAGAATGTGGTCTCTGCGCCTCTCAAGCTCCTTTAAGGAAACAGAGTCCTCTAAAGACAGAGCAGTTGCGGTTGATAGATGAATGAGATTTTTTATCTCCGATTCCAGATTTATTAGAAGGGTCGCCTCCGAGTTCTTCTTTAATATACTCCAGGACTTTGAACGGGCTTTTAACTCCTTTAGTTTCCAATGAATGTGCAGTTGTGGGTTACATTCAAGATGGAAGTGAGGGTCAGTCCAGATCGAATGGACCAGATCAAAATAATCAACCGATGATAACCAGTGATGGTTGAACTTAAAGGGGGAGGCGATAAGTTGGAGGGGAAGGTTCAGCTTTAAGAGAATGGGGGCATGGTCGGAGAAGTATGGATACTACACCCACGAAGTTGGGAAGGATGAGGATGTCAAGAAGTTTTCAGAAATTAAGAAACGATCTAGTCTTCTGGCTATGGCCTCATTCTCGGAACGCCCATTACGCCAAGTGGGGACAATATTGTTTGGTAAAACATCAATGAGGTTCAAGGACGAGAAGAGGTCTCTGTAAAAAGCATCTCCTGAACCGGGCAAGGAAGTACCTCCCCAGTGTTCATCTGCAGAAAGCGTGATGTTTAAGTCACCTCCAAGAATGAGGTTGGGGATGGTCAGTAAGCCACTATTTGCAAGACGCGTCCAGAATTGCAATCTGTCCAGACAGGGGCCATAAACGTTTAAGAATGCTATCTCTTGATTGGTAGCTAAGCAACGTCCCATCAGCAGTAAGCCTCCACAGGTGAGGAAGGGTACCAAGTCAAAGAAGCCAGGATCCCAAGCCACCAACAAGCCACCAGAGTTGTCGATGGAGTTAACGCCTGCAGAGACCCAAGAAGAGTGAAAAGAGTGCACAAACGCTCTGGATTTTTGTTCAGTTGAGAGAGTCTCTTGGAGGAGAATGACGTTTGTTTTTGTGTTTTCGAGCAGTTTACGGAAGGAGGCCGTCTTGAGTAATTCTTCAATTCCTCGCAAATTTAAAGAGAGCACAATCATTTGGAACCCGCTATGGCCTTCAACGCTCTAAGGGCCTTTCCATTTAGTGTAAGGTCGGTAGGTGCCGACTGTTGGGGGTTTTGCACTTCCTTCTTTTTTCTAGAACTTCTAGTTTGTAGAGGGGATAACTCTACACCCAATCCTCGCGGCCATGCATAGGTTTTATGATCTTTTGTTGATTGTTGTGAAGAAGTAGCACCCGTCGCCGAAGAGGCTGGTATGAGTTCATTTCCCCGGTAAGTTTGTAGTTGTGCTGAGGAGTCCGGAAAGAAAGGTGTAGGGGTCGCAGAGCTCAAACCTGACAGCAACGATTCCTCGCTTTCTAACGGTTGACTATAGCCCGAAATTATAGCTGGAGACTCTAACGATTCAGGGGTAGGTGTAGGAGTTCTGGGCTGTCCGATCAGCTGAGGAGATGTAAGAGGTTGCAAAGGGGGTAGGTGGATAGATGGAAGAGTGGATTCAGAGGCTGGGCGAGAGGGGGAGCCAAGCGAAGTGTACAGTGAGGAGGATGGCTGTGGATTCTCTATATCAGGAGGGGGGGAAATAGGAAGAGGAGTAGAGAGCCAAAGAGAGCGGTTAATGGATTCCCTTTCAACTGTAGTGAGTGAGTTAAAGAGAGAAGGACGGAGATAAAAGATTTTTGTCGTCAGGGGTTCAGGTTGTCCAGGTAAGGGAGGGGAAGGTGGATCAGGGGGTGGAGTCGAGAACTCGAGTGAAGGATCAGCGACCATATAATCCAGAGGGTTAAGGTGCAGGTCGGCTTCTTTGGAATGAAAGGACCAGGACTTACCCGGACAGGTTCGGTGAAGGTGACCAGTTTCTCAGCAGTTGTTGCAGCAGAAAGGAATGTCGAGATAGTCTAGGGTCTGAAGAGACTTCTGACCTCTCCATTCAATCTACAGATTCTCTGGCAGTCCAGCAGTGATGTCTATCTCAACCAGTACCCTACCCATCTTCCTCGAGGAGCCCGAGAGAGAATCTGAGTCGAAAGAAATGAACTTTCCCAGTGAGTCACCAAAAGCTCTGATAGCTTCTTTATTCCAAAAATGGAGAGGAAGACCCGGGAGAAGCACCCAAATATGTATGTACTGAAAGTAGTCGGTGTCCGGGTTGAACGCCATTCGCCAGCGCTTTAGCATGAGGCTACTGCCCCCAAAGACCCAATAAAATGTTAATAACAAAGAGGCATCCTCAGGGGTTCTACAGAGGAAGTCGAGCCATCCTTTTTTAAGATACGGGACTTCCGGGCAGTAGCCTAAGAGTGGAGCCCAGTCAGTCTTTAACCAGTCCTCGAGAGGTGGTGGGTTCAGAGATTTGTAGGAGATGCGACCTACCAGGGCACAAAGAGACATCTTACAGAGGTTTTCCAAGCCTACTCCGTCGCCTAGAACCAAACGTTTTGTTTTTCTGTTAGACTTCCAAACCTTGCGACCAAGGGAAGCCACTCGGTGAGAGGATGGAGGGTTTCTAAGGACCTCCGGCTCAGAGAAGCTAGTGGAGAGGTATGGGAGTGTCCTGTTCGAAAAAGGAGGAGATGGTCTCGGGAGAGGAGCACTTGTCTGAGGGGGGTTGCCTGACACAGCTGGTGCAGCAGAGGGAGAGGCAGGGCAGTGTGAAAAAGGCTTGGGGGGGAGGGTCAGATTCCTTCTTTCCAGAGAGTCCACTTGCTCGAAAAAACTAACCAGTTTCCAGATGAGTTCATCAGAAGGATTCAAAAGTGTGTTGGTCAGCAAGTCCATTTGAAAAAGAAAATTGGGGACCGATGAAGGCCCACTAGATCACAGAGGGTAGGATAAATTCGGTTAGTGGGGAGGTTTGTTTCCGTCTCAGGTCAAGACAGTGGAGCAGTCCCTATCTGGACTAGAAGACAGAAAGGAAAGAAACAGTGATCTTACGGTTCGATAGAAGACAAAAACAACACAGTCAAGTTAAGACTTACTATTAGCGAGAAGAGTATGAACGGATCCCAGTCAGGTAGAGCCAAAAGAGTTAGAGGTGGACTACGGTTCGGTCAGGAGCCCTGTACTTCCTTAATGGTTGCTTGGGTTGCCATCGCCGATTCTAGGGATGCCTGGAAATATGGATGTCTGGATCTAAGGATGCCTGGTTCGCCTGGTTCGCCATCACAGTAAACCTTACCAACTCACTCACTCACTCACTCCAATGGATTTTCATTTTACATGTAACTTGTATTACAAAGCAATCCCTTCCCTGTTGTTATTTCTATAATATTATGGTAACCATTATGATTTTAAATGTTGACTATTATTATACCTTCCGTCCTGGTACCTAGCTATTGCTAGGTCGTTGATCAATTATTAGTTGAGGTTTGTTGTTGACCAACTATTAATTGAGGTTTGATTCAAAAAAAATGAGTTTTATTAAAAGTATAACATTACAAGTTGATCTTATTTATTTATTTTAAATATTTTAAAGCATTTTTTTTTTTTATGTTTGATTAGGGGTTCAAATGATCCTGTTATTACAGAGTGACCCAAATTTTACACCTAGATCTTAGTTTAAAACATAAGTTTGTCTGGTAATTTTTCCCCAACTAAATAATGCTGGAAATAAAATCTAGCATTACTTGTAAACAATAAATGTTTGTTTTTCAATACGATATTTATACTATGAATTTATATTGATTTTCAATTTCCCTGACAACCTGGTTATTGTGGCTATTGTTTGAATGGCAATGTCATGACCATTTGTTGAATAAAAATGTAGCGGTATCCATAATAAAGATAGGTATAACATGCAATTTCTTGCTCTGCTTCAAATGCGAATACACTCTCACCATTTAGAGTGCCTATTAGCAGAGTATTAACTACTTCCTTCTCATTATCTGTTGTGCTTCATTCTTTATCCTGTATGTCTCGTTCTGATCATGATGCACCGGTCGTATAAACAATCATTTAATTTAATTTAAGGGCTTTGCATGTATGACAGCGGTGCTCGAGTCCCTGGATCTGTTGCAACAGCTTCATATCAGTTGGCAGTAGATTTTGCTAATCGTGCGTTGGCCATTGAAACTGCTTCGACCGCGGTTGATGGGAGGACAATGGGTAGTTCTGTTTCGTCATTGGAAGAGTTGAAATCTGACGAATTGTAAGTATTCAGAGCCCGATTGAAGAATTGATATATTTCTAATAAATTTGCAGCCTCTAATGCAATTTTATGTTTATGTTGTTTATATATTGCTTCAACATTCCATCAACGCCTTTGTAATTGGCAATAGATTATATTTTGCATGACTTTGAGATGGCATGTATGATTTCTGTAATCCTCATTTTGGTAGTTCACATATATATTATATATTATTCATTATTCATTATTACTAGCACAACTATTAACTCGCGGTTGGTGAACATTGAGCAGAGGAAACGTGGTTTGTTTAATATGTGTAATTTTCAAGAATGAAGTTGAAGGAGTGCTTGCTAAACTGCTAAACGTGGTAATTTCAAAGGTTAATTATTTAAACATGGAAATCATATGATGTTACAGTAATTTCTTAATATGATTAGGCAAATGTTAAAAAGTAAATGCATTAGTAAATGCAAGAAAGTTATCAACAATAAATCTGACTCATTGATTTTGGAGGACATCTTCAATGTGTAGCCATCAGATTATAATTTAAGATTAAAAGATGATTAATTGTGCCCATATCCAATAAATATGCAAAAATAGAGCCCATCCCGACATTCACCGAATTTGGGGATCAAGATTTCTTGGTCGCTGATGATCGAGGTTACGAATATATCGTTCGTAAATTGGCAGAAGAATTTCCAGAATATTCCGACGACAGACATGTGGTGGATGATCGACTGAAATTGTACAAAGTAAAAGTTGTGTGGATTGCGTAAAGGACAGACAGATCATCGAATCTCCACATTAAATACTTTTGAGTTGTATTCTTTTGTCCTTTTGATGTCTTAGGTGGTGAGATAAATACAATATACAGATCATGGCGTTAAGACAGAAGATGGATCAATTTACATGGGCAGATATGATATTTCGTCCGTTATCCTGAGTCCTTCAAAGTGATCTTATCAAGTTTAACCCTCCTCTGCCTATAAACATGTCGCCCACCTAATTCTCTTTATGATGAATGATTTTCTCTTTCATTCCTCTGACAATATTGTTTGGGCGCATAATGTACATTATTGAATTTAATATGATTGGTGTGCAGAGATGGAAAAGAAAAACTTTCTTCAACTGCGATATTAGAACTTACACGAAGATATTCCTGAAATTTCCCACAAAGTTCTGGCCCACGGGGGATGGTACATAATTATTTCTTTATGCTCACCAAAAACGTGGATATTACACTTTCTAGCAGGTGGGTTACCATACAGAAAACGCGTTAACAACATAATGGTATTATTATTACCAGTACTTATAGAATTATGATTTATGCTGCAGCACATGGAAAACGTGTATCAAGGATCGAACATCCTGGTTGTAACAGTTGTTAGCGTCAAAAGTCACTCCTGGATTGCTTGTAGGAGCAGAGCCCGACACCCATCAGTTTAATGTCACGATTTGTTTATAAAGGGATGATCAAATGGAGATAATGGCTCGAACGATGTGGTTCCAAGTCCGAAACTAGGCTAGGCATGCATGGGCAAGTGAGGTCTTAGATAACTTCAGACAATGAGTTGTAGTAAGGGTGAGTAGGGGGAAGACTTGTATCAGGGAGATGCAAAGTCCTGTTATAAACATCAGGTTTCTAACAGGTTGTAGAAGAAGACATCTAAACGCAAGATCTTCTTACATTCAAACACGGAAAACTAGAGAAAACAATAACGCCACAATAAATCCTTTATCATAACATAATTGCTATAATTCGTGAGAATCAATCGAACATGAACTCTCTTAGCACGAGATGAAAACCAGATGGATTGGGAAGACTGTCTGTCATTAAACAAAAAATCTTACATACAGGTGCATAAAAAGAGAACTAGAGTGTGTTAAAACTTTACAATCAGGAGCTCTGCTCTACCATCGATGCTTACAAAATACAAAGACTGAGTTTATATACTCAGGAAAATTCTCCCCACTGAGGCATGCCTCAGTCACCCAAAACTGGGTGTCCCTTCAATCAAACTCGTACTGATATCTTTCTTTAAAAGCCACCTTAACTACGCATAGCTCCTGTAAGGAGGGTAGCTGAACCATTAAGAGCTGGGCTAGCATGCGCAGACCTCTCTGTTGAGTTGAGGACTTCGGCATGGCGTCTTTGAGAAAATTGATATACAGGACTTCCTCGGGCAGATGGTTTGCCATACCCTCCATCCCCTCACTTAATGAATGAAAGGAGGCTTCAACCACCCGCTCTTGTCATCATTTACTCCAGGCGAGAAACAATATGGAGATCAGATCCGATGGCACTTGGAGACCGCGACGATCCTCTTTGTAACTGAACTCGGCGCTTCGACCTTCTTTACGCAGCTTCTCTCTTTCTCTAAGTGACCACGGACTGTGACCACGTGCCTATTCCCATGGTGATTTTCGGCATTCGCGAATATGAAGGGGTTGATCCTTGCTTATCGAAATTGCGATGAGCGATATGCCGAGACGGCTCAATCTGGTGCCGCGCGTCCTTCAAATCTGACGGTCCTAAAATCACCCGACGTTGCTGTGGGCCCCAGGTCCTGAATGCTCTCGCTATTTCGTGTATCGAGATATGATGGAGCTGTTATTTGTGCTTTGAAACCGTGATGGGCGAAAAGGCAGGGAGCTTAATCGCACGCCAGGTGTCTGCTTCAAATGGACGGCTGAGATTGTCCCCCTGATACTGTGGGCCCAATTTTTAAAATTTCTTTCCCTTTTGCGATTCGCGAGTTCGTGGATGGGAGGAGGCTATTCCTCATGCTTCAAAGTTACGACAGACAAAATGACGACATGGCTTGATCATGCACTACGCGTCCCCTTGGATGGATGGCTGAGATCTTCTCGACAATACTGTGGGCCTGGGCCCTGGACGCCTTCGGCACTTCGTGTCTCGTGGCTGGGAGGAGCTAGTCCTTATGCTTCAAAGTCGCGATGGGCGAAAATGCGAGGATCCTAATCGCGCACCACGTGTCCCTCTAGATGGACGGCTGAGATCTTCTCGGCAATACTGTATAGCTCTTTTTACTGTCGGTGCCCTCCACACGTAACCGTCAACTAAGGCTTAAGTGCTAGCGCCTCTCGCTACTCGCGACCTCGCGAGTTGGAGCGTCGAACCTTGGCACTCTCCCTCCGCGAAATCCCGAGAGGCGATGGCTCTTTTCCTTTCCACAATTCTCGCGACTCGCGACCTCGCGCAACCAAAGGATATGGTCCACCCTCCGAACTCACGAACCCTGAGTTCAAGAAATGGACCCACGCATCAACTGATCGCGATCAACGACCCTCGTTACTTCGCGAGTTCTTCACGGAGACTTCTGACCGTTCACCTCTTTGAAAACTTTTGCGCTATACTTGGCGTGACTTGGCTGACTGCAATTACCCACCGACCGTCGATCTGCTTCGCAAAATAGACCTTGGATGCTGCTGACGACATTTTGCCCGCTCACTTGACCTGCTACTTGGAAAAACAGGGATTCTCCCATGGTGCGCTTGAGCATTTCATGTGCAATCTACAACCCTGGGTGCTTCTACGCCAAATGACAAAAATAATCGCTAACATTAGGCTCCATGGGGGATAGAGTCATCCGTGTGATGCTCTAAGAACTCCTTCTGTAGTTCCAGTCGCCTTTCTGTTGGGCTATGGAGTCAAGCTCGAAACAACCTGCTGAAAATACATGCCGATAAGTAAAAAGAACAAAACAAACATACACGCTCAAAGGAGCTTATTTATGTACAGCCTAATACTAATATACTTTGTACATGAGGCTAGGTGAAAGCGAACTTCCACCATAGCCAATCAAGTAACTTCTTGAATGGAAGATTCTTCCTTATGTCAATGATTACGAACAGGTGGTGTAACCACGACAACAGAACGATTACGCTCTTCAACTTCTCCTTACAGGCTGAAGCTGAGATGAAATAGGGCGGCTCCAATTTATGAAGGAAATGCAACTCCATGTATTCCTTCACAGGCTCATAGGACCAGTGGCGAATTTCAGAAAATTGGTGACAGACAGCCTCCTCTGCTACAGAGTTGCTCACATGTGGTTGAATATCTTTGATAAGCACAGGTGAATGGACAATTGATGTAGGCTCACTGATCTCAGGCAGTAGCTGCTCGTTGACTGGCTCTGGAATGAAATATGTGCCCAGTTGTTCCTCTGGTTCCTTTTCCTCCTCTTGGCTCTCCCCCGGGTTAGATTTGTATTCATCATAAATAGGGACCATGGGGTGGTTCTGCTTTCTGACTGGCTCTTCAATATCTTTATAGTGATCAAATGTAGGACAAGCTTGCTGCTCATCATCACTATAAAATACATCAAATAGGGGTTGTTCTTCATGGATATGACCCTCCTACAGAACAGTGATCCCATCGAAAATTTCCGTTTCAGGGACAGTGGGACCTGCTGCTTCTGGCTTCTCATACATAATCCTTTTCTCTTTAATCCCAGGTAAAAATATATCGTGAGAAACCCCCTGGAGGAAAAGAGAAGAAACCTCTTTCACAACTAACCCCTCTTTTAAAAAAAGGGGGTCTTCGTCATCATGAGCAGAACGGCTACACTCTTCAACTCGATATCCAAGTGAGTCATCTACCATGGACCACATTTTCTCTATAAACTCATCTCCACAAGAGGCATGTTGATCGTTATGAACATCTAAAAGAATAGAGGCATCTGATATGATGTCAGATGCTTCCGTTCTAGGGATAACACAATTAATATCATTCAACACCTCCATATTTTCCTGGCAAATGCTTTCCTCCACAGTAAAAGCTTCATCATGGACCTGGTCTTCAGGGCCAGCAGAGGCTTCATGAAGTGAAGAAAACTCCTCACAACAGTTTTCAAACAAACAATCAGTTGGGTAGTAGTCTTTACAAAATGAATTGAAAGCTGTATGAAAACCTGTTAAAGAGCGGATGCTCGCAGTGGGAAGAGATCAACACCACTCAAGGGCAGCTCCCTTCAATGAATACCTGAAGAGCTTAATCTGGACATCCTCATGCGTGATATTGTGCCGGTGAATAGCCTCATGGAAGTCCAGTAAATGCTCAGCTGGTTCCTCCCAACTTGTTGCATGAAATTCAGAGAGGAAATATTCCCATTGGGCTCTATCAGGAAGTGCATTAGGAAACCCAACTATCTGGGAAAATTCACAGAAAGCAAACCTTTGAGCCATAATTTTCTCCATATCGAAACAGTGGAGTCGCCAATCGATCCTCGAATCACGGAGTTGCCAGGTGAAAGATGTGCAGCTTCAAATATTCCTGGTCCTTGTTCACCATCAAAGGCCAGATCTTAACGTTGTCGTTACCCCATGAAGCTTCTCAGACTGAGAAAGAAGCTGCTGAAACCTTCTCAAGAAAGCTCCTTAGGGTCAGCTTTCATGTGTGCTAACAGTAGTCACAGCTGAAACAGTGATGTGGAAACAATGGAGTCTCCACAGTGGAGTCGCCAGGAGCACAGTAGCAATCTTTAAGGGCTCTGATGTCTGATGCACCTTCAAAATCAGAGGCTCAATGTCGTTCTGCCCAGGGAAAATCTTCAACTTCGTCCCCGACAATGGCGTCGGAAGTCACTCCCGGATTGCTTGTAGGAGCAGAGCCCGACACCCATCAGTTTAATGTCACGATTTTTTTATAAAGGGATGATCAAATGGAGATAATGGCTCGAACGATGTGGTTCCAACTCCGAAACTAGGCTAGGCATGCATGGGCAAGTGAGGTCTTAGATAACTTCAGACAATGAGTTGTAGTAAGGGTGAGTAGGGGGAAGACTTGTATTAGGGAGATGCAAAGTCCTGTTATAAACATTAGGTTTCTAACAGGCTGTAGAAGAAGACATCTAAACGCAAGATCTTCTTACATTCAAACGCGGAAAACTAGAGAAAAAAATAACGCCACAATAAATCCTTTATCATAACACAATTGCTATAATTCGTGCGAATCAGTCGAACACGAACTCTCTTAGCACGAGATGAAAACCAGATGGATTGGGAATATTGTTTGTCATTAAACAAGAAATCTTACATACAGGTGCATAACCAGAGAACTAGAGTGTGTTAAAACTTTACAATCGGGAGCTTTGCTCTACCATCGATGCTTACAAAATACAAAGACTGAGTTTATATACTCAGGAAAATTCTCCCCACTGAGGCGTGCCTCAGTCACCCAAAACTGGGTGTCCCTTCAATCAAACTCGTACTGATATCTTTCTTTAAATGCCACCTTAACTACGCATGGCTCCTGTAAGGAGGGTAGTTGAACCATTAAGAGTTGGGCTAGCGTGCACAGACCTCTCTGTCGAGTTGAGGACTTCGGCATGGCGTCTTTGAGAAAATCGATACACAAGACTTCCTCGGGCAGACGGTTTGCCAGACCCTCCATCCCCTGACTTAATGAATGAAAGGAGGCTTCAACCACCCGCTCTTGTCATCATTTACTCCAGGTGAGAAACAGTATGGAGATCGGATCCGATGGCACTTGTAGACCGCGATGATCATCTCTGTAACTGAACTCGGCGCTTCGACCTTCTTTACGCAACTTCTCTCTTTCTCCAAGTGACCACGAACTTTGACCACGTGCCTATTCCCATGGCGCTTTTCGGCATTCGCGAATATGAAGGGGTTGATCCTTGCTGATCAAAATCACGATGAGTGATATGCCGAGACGACTCAATCTGGTGCCGCGCGTCCTTCAAATCTGACGGTCCTTAACTCACCCGACGTTGTTGTGGGCCCCAGGTCCTGAATGCTCTCGCTATTTCGCGTATCGGGATATGATGGAGCTGTTATTTTCACTTTGAAACTGCAATGGACGAAAAGGCGGGGAGCTTAATCGCGCGCCAGGTGTCTGCTTCAAATGGACGGCTGAGATTTCCCCCCTGATACTATGGGCCCAATTTTTAAAAGTTCTTTCCCTTTCACGATTCGCGAGTTCGTGGATGGGAGGAGGCTGCTCCTCATGCTTCAAAGTTACGACAGACGAAATGACAACATGGCTTGATCATGCACTACGCGTCCCCTTGGATGGACGACTGAGATCTTCTCGAAAATACTGTGGGCCCGGCCCTGGACGCCTTCGGCACTTCGTGTCTCGCGGCTGGGAGGAGCTAGTCCTTATGCTTCAAAGTCACGATGGGCGAAAAGGCGAGGAGCCTAATCGCGCACCACGTGTCCCTCTGGATGGACGGCTGAGATCTTCTCGGAAATACTGTATAGCTCTTTTTACTATCGGTTCCCTCCACATGTAACCGTCGACTAAGGCTTAAGTTCTAGCGCCTCTCGCTACTCGCGACCTCGCGAGTTGGAGCGTCGAACCTTGGCACTCTCCCTCCACGAAATCCCGAGAGGCGATGGCTCTTTTCCTTTCCACAATTCTCGCGACTCACGACCTCGCACAACCAAAGGATATGGTCCGCCCTCCGAACTCACGAACCCCGAGTTCAAGAAATGGACCCACACATCAACTGATCGCGATCAACGGCCCTCGTTACTTCGCGAGTTCTCCACAGAGACTTCTGACCGTTCACCTCTTTGAAAACTTCTGCACTATACTTGGCGTGACTTGGCTGACTGCAATTACCCACCGACCATCGATCTGCTTCGCAAAATAGACCTTGGATGTTGCCGACGACATTTTGCCCGCTCGCTTGACCTGCTACTTGGAAAAACAAGGATTCTCCCGTGCTGCGCTTGAGCATTTCGTGTGCAATCTACAACCCTGGGTGCTTCTGCGCCAAATGAAAAAAATAATCGCTAACAATAGTCACAGGCGAGGAATCGAAGATGGTAGAGGAACAGGGTGATGAGGAGACTAAAGAAGAAGCAATGGCGGTGCTAAGAAAAATGTTCGGCGATGGCATTCCTGAAGCAGAGAAAATTATGGTTCCAACATGGTGGAGCAACCGGTTTCAGAGAGGAAGCTAGAGTAATTATCCAATTTTGGTGTACAAGAAGCATTTCCAAGACATAAGGGTAAAGAAGATGTTGTAATTTGCAAATGCGGAAATACAAATTACCATAACACAATCAATACAAATGCAGACAAGGAACACAACAATTTATGTGGTTCACCCAAACGTTGGGCTACGTCCACCAAGCATAGGTATCAGTTATCTTATTATTCAACTAATGGAGATTACAGTAGGATCTCACTCCTCTCTGACACACCAGCCTCTACGGGCATACATCAAATTTATAGCAATGTACATTAGAAACTGATTATTAAATGTAATCTCATCCATATTCTAACTTGGTCGCATTGGCTACAACCAACCCCGGTTTATAGGATCTAAAATCCTATTCATGGATGAATTGTTGTCACCGTTTCCAACAATCTCCACCTTGACAACAATTGACCTGATACCTTGCTCCTGCTTATGTTCATCACCTTTTCTGCAAGCCAAGAGAAGCCAAGCACCATTGTAGCTTCTCTAACAGTACTGTTTTTGTGAACATGTCTGGACAATTCTCTTTTGTATGCACTTTTTCAAGAGAGACTCCACCTTCATCGATGATCTGTCTTACAAAATGGTACTTGATAGGTATATGTTTTTTTTTACTGTGATAGGCTAGATTCTTAGCCAAGTGAATAGCACTTTGACTATCACAAAATATCTTTACTTTGTCCTGTATCCTTCCAAACTCACCAAACAAACCTTTCAACCAAACTGCCTCTTTGGAAGCATGTGAAGGAGATACATATTTTTCTTCTGTAGTGGATAAAGCAACAATGTTCTGTAGCTTTGACATCCAACTAATAGCTCCACTTGCAAGAGTAAATACATACCCTGAAGTCGACCTTCTCTTGTCCAGATCACCT
>JZKD02S1646500.1:90800-100990 GCA_000966675.3 Picea glauca | reverse complement strand
TATAGAGCATGTACACAACCCTCATTCCATACTTAGCCACTTTTTGGATCACGGGTTCTCGAGCTGGCGGGCTCAAAATTGGACCTCTGTTGTTCTGTTCCCTACAAATAGCACCCAGAGTTCCGCAATATACAAATTAACAAGCGAACTTGCGGACTATTTGAATTTTAATGGCCTGTTGTCGATGTATTAGCACAATTGGACTTGGGCCAGTTTATATTCATTTTTTACAATATCAAACAGAGAAGCGATCGGTCGGCCTGGTGATATAAAAGTAATTGAAATCTAAAGTCGTGAATCCCCCAACTTCCGCAGCTAGAAGTTTTCTAAAAAACGAGTAATACATACTAAATATGTACTCTTATAAGGTATGGACATGAGGTTTTTATAGAGCTTGCACGGAACCCACATTCCATACTTGGCCACTTTTTCAATCGTGGGTTCTCGGTTTGGCGGGCTCAAAACTAGGCCTCTATTGGTATGTATCTTACAAATAGCACCCAGAGTCCCGCTATATACAAATTGACAAGCGAACTTGTGGATTGGCTCGCTCAACATTGCATTTCTATTGTTTCATGTCTTCTAAACAACATTCAGAAGAAACGAGCAATACATACTAAAGATGTACTTCTAAAAACTATAGACATGAGATTTTATAGAGCATGTACGGATCCCGTATTCCATACTTAGCCTCTATTTGGATCATGGGTTCTCGGCCTGGCAGGTTCAAAATTGGGCCTCTGTTGTTTCGTGCCCTACAAATAGCACCCACATTTCCACAATATACAAATTGACAAGCAAACTTGCGAGCTATATGAATTTTAAGGCCCTCGTGTTGATTTCATAGCACATTTGGACTTGGTCCAATTTATATTTGTTTATTACAATATCAAACGAGGAAACGGTCGATCAGACTGGTGATATAAAAGTAAGTGAAATCTGAAGTCGTGAATCTGCCAACTTCCGCACCTAAAAGAATTCTAAAAAATGAGTAATACATACTAAGTATGTACTCTTATAAAGTATGGACATGAAATTTTTATATATCATGTATGGATCTCACATTCCATACTTGGCCACTTTTTGGATCGCAGGTTCTCAGGCTGGGGGGCTGAAAAGTGGGCCTCTATTGTTCTATGCCCTACAAATAGCACCCACAATTCCTCGATATACAAATTGGCAAGTGGACCTGCGGGCTGCCTGGTTCAACATTGTACTTCTATTGTTCTGTGTCCTCCAAATAGCAGTCGGAGTTCCATGATATAAAAATTTGTAGATGGACTCCAGGGCTGGCAAGCTCAAGATTTCCATTGTTCACAGATGGTAATCCCTATCAACTATCTAACATGATCTAAAAACATTATTTTCAACACTAAATTATTAATATTAAATATTGATATTGCAGAATTTAATTAGATAAGAAATTTTGTAAACTTTGGTCGGGCTAGTGATATAAAATTAAGTGGAAATCTGAACACGTGCATCCACCAACTTCCACACCTAGAAATTTTCTGACAAACAAGAAATACATAGTAAACATGTACTTTATATGGACATGAAATTTTATAGAGCATGGACGGATCCTTCATTCCATACTTAGGCACTTTTTGGATCGCAAGTTCTCGGCTTGGCAGGCTCAAAATTGAGCCTCTATTGTTCTGTGTCCTACAAATAGCACCCATACTTCCACAATGTACAAATTGACAGTCATACTTGCAGGCTTTCTGGCTCAACATTGCACTTCTATTGTCCTGTGTCCTCCATATAGCACCCGAAGTTCCGTGATATACAAATTCACAGAAAGACTCAAGGAATGACGGGCTCAACATTACGATTGTTTACGGATGGTCATCCTATCTAACATTATCTAAAAACATTCTTTTCAAATACTAAATTATTAATATTAAGTATTGATATTGTACANATATACAAATTAACAAGCGAACTTGCGGACTATTTGAATTTTAATGGCCTGTTGTCGATGTATTAGCACAATTGGACTTGGGCCAGTTTATATTCATTTTTTACAATATCAAACGGAGAAGCGATCGGTCGGCCTGGTGATATAAAAGTAATTTAAATCTAAAGTCGTGAATCCCCCAACTTCCGCAGCTAGAAGTTTTCTGAAAAATGAGTAATACATACTAAATATGTACTCTTATAAGGTATGGACATGAGGTTTTTATAGAGCTTGCACGAAACCCACATTCCATACTTGGCCACTTTTTCGATCGTGGGTTCTTGGTTTGGCGGGCTCAAAACTAGGCCTCTATTGGTATGTATCCTACAAATAGCACCCAGAGTCCCGCTATATACAAATTGACAAGCAAACTTGTGGATTGGCTCGCTCAACATTGCAGTTCTATTGTTTCGTGTCTTCTAAACAACATTCAGAGGAAACGATCAATACATACAAAAGATGTACTTCTAAAAACTATAGACATGAGATTTTATAGAGTATGTACGGATCTCGCATTCCATACTTAGCCGCTATTTGGATCATGGGTTCTCAGCCTGGCGGGTTCAAAATTGGGCCTCTGTTGTTTTGTGCCCTACAAATAGCACCCACATTTCCGCGATATACAAATTGACAATCAGACTTGCGAGCTATATGAATTTTAAGGCCCTCGTGTTTATGTCATAGCACATTTGGACTTGGTCCAATTTAGATTTGTTTATTACAATATCAAACGAGGAAGTGGTCGATCGGGCTGGTGATATAAAAGTAAGTGAAATCTAAAGTCGTGAATCTGCCAACTTCCGCACCTAAAATAATTCTAAAAAATGAGTAATACATACTAAGTATGTACTCTTATAAAGTATGGATATGAAATTTTTATATATCATGTATGGATCTCGCATTCCATACTTGGCCACTTTTTGGATTGCAAGTTCTCAGGCTGGGGGGATGAAAAGTGGGCCTCTATTGTTCTATGCCCTACAAATAGCACCCACAATTCCTCGATATACAAATTGGCAAGCAGACCTACAGGCTGCCTGGCTCAACATTGCACTTCTATTGTTCTGTGTCCTCCAAATAGCAGTCGGAGTTCCATGATATAAAAATTTGCAGATGGACTCCAGGGCTGGCAGGCTCAAGATTTCCATTGTTCACGGATGGTAATCCCTATCAACTATCTAACATGATCTAAAAACATTATTTTCAACACTAAATTATTAATATTAAATATTGATATTGCAAAATTTAATTAGATAAGAAATTTTGTAAACTTTGGTCGGGCTAGTGATACAAAATTAAGTGGAAATCTGAACACGTGCATCCGCCAACTTCCACACCTAGAAATTTTCTGACAAACAAGAAATACATAGTAAACATGTACTTTATATGGACATGAAATTTTATAGAGTATGGACGGTTCCTTCATTCCATACTTAGGCACTTTTTGGATCGCAAGTTCTCGGCTTGGCGGGCTCAAAATTGAGCCTCTATTGTTCTGTGTCCTACAAATAGCACCCATACTTCCACAATGTACAAATTGACAGGCATACTTGCAGGCTCTCTGGATCAACATTGCACTTCTATTGTCCTGTGTCCTCCATATAGCACCCGGAGTTCCGTGATATACAAATTCACATAAAGACTCAAGGAATGGCGGGCTCAACATTGCGATTGTTTACGGATGGTCATCCTATCTAACATTATCTAAAAACATTCTTTTCAAATACTAAATTATTAATATTAAGTATTGATATTGTACAATTGAATTACATAAAATTATCAAAGGATGTTAAATCGCTTATTTAAAAAAAAAGGAAGGAAACAAAAGAAAGTTTTTTAAAATTCTATCATCGCAAGCATAACAAGGACCAATTTGAATTTTAAGGGCCTCTTGTTGATATCATAGCACAATTGCACTTCACATAGTATATATTCGTTGATTTCAAATTATTCAAGGAGATTAATTTTACCAAGTTAAATGCTAAAACTATTTCAAATTATTCCAGGAGATTAATTTTACCAAGTTCATTGATCAAGGAAAACTGCCAAAACAAGCCACATACTACATTTGCGTCATAGCGCCATAGAAATTATCAGGTGGATTTGCAGGCTATCTGGCTAAAAAATTCAATTCTATTGTTTCATGTCCTCCAAATCACAGTCGAAGTTCCGCGATATACAAATTGACAGACGAAACACACAACCAAGAACCAACTAAACTTAAAATAGGCCGCAAGCAAGTTCCCAGAAGGTTACATAGAGTAGGACGCATCCACCTTTGCACCAAACAATTTCATATACAAAGAAAATATGTCGCTGCATTTTTTTTTCTCTTGCATCTGGTATATGTTCCCAGTAGAAAATAACCGGGGCCATGGGATATATGGGGTTTTCTTCCATGATTCCCATTTTTTGGACCAAACAATGTTATGCGTGTGCAATCCCAACTAGCCGAGTCCGACGAACATTCATCTGGATATTGAAGAAATATTACAGAGACACATGATGTATTTTCCTTTCCTGACAAAGTTTCATATATATATTTTTTTCCCTTCTTCAGCTGATATGCAAAATTTCATTGTCCTCATTTAAGGTGAATTTGTTGTGTATTTGAAGGTCCCACAGGATGTAGACACTGCTTGCCTTTTTCTGTAGATACGTTTCATACGACAACTCTGCCAACTTAGGAAACACATTTTCTAATAGAGGTTGCCTAACCGTACAATGCACGGTTATGTTGTCCACGGTTCGGACGACAACATTGACACAATGTCCATATATATATGGACATTTTTCACCGCATCGCAGACAATCAATCATATCATCACTTATCAAAGCGGAAGCAAAAGCAGGATAGTTGCATTTTGCACATACAGGTTCAAAGGGGGTCGAGTACACATTGGTTGCAACTAAAACACCTTCAACATGACAACACAAGCATATAAATGAATACATTGAACAATATAATACACAGTTGCACCCGCTCCTCCCCTTAAAAAATAATAAATAAATAAAACAGGCCGCAGAAATTTGTTCAAGGCTATTTCTATAAGAAAAGTGAGGATGATTTTGTGGATGTATACGCACAACAGTTGTAGAGCTAGATATTTTCTTCAGATCCTCTACTATATCTTCTCACAACTCTGTTTCAAAGGTTGTCTGGGTTGTCTGAAAGATCCTTTCTCTAACATCCCTTTTCTTTGTTATATTTTTGAAGAGAATAAGTGGAATCTTCCCTTTATGCAATTGTTGCTCCATTGACGAAAAAAAATTTGAATACGCATCGAAAAATTGCAGTTGCAACCTGGAACACTACAATATTTGAGTAACTTACTCGTGATACATGCACATGCGAAACTAAAGGAAAAAACTGAATATGAAAACCGGTACCATTGCCTTGTCATTGTCCGAATCTCCATCCTTTATATGGAGAATGTGTTGTGATCCAAGTTTTCTTGCCATTGTGATAGCTATGCCAATCGTTCTAATTGGGTAAATGTCAGTGCTCTGTGCAAGCTGGATGATAGTCGAATACGGGACGAAACAATATTTTGAACAAACAACGAAATTTTTTTCCACAATACTTGTTTCGTTGAGCGAAATAATTCGATCACAATCACCACAATCATATACTGTTTTGGGCAATATATTAAAATTTGTAATGGATATCCCATTACCCGACAATATTTTTTCTACGTGTTTCTGGACAAGTTGTGGAGGAATAGTCAGTGTCACTGTCATCATGGCCTCCTTGTCTGTCATGTCAGCACGCATAATGGATCTACTTTTGTTTTCCTTGTCCAAGTAGGTGCTATAGACGACCATTATGTCCCTGAAGAACACTTTTCTAGTTTGGCGGTTGTTCAAGCCCTCTATTGATAGTACTTTAGATGTTACAACTCTAGAACCAGTGACATTTTTTGAAGAGGAAAAATAAAGTGAATGGAACTGTGCATATATATATTGTATTATTCTTTCACTGGCATAAATATACAAGTACATTCATAGCTTCGATGAACTATGGAGGCAGAGTGTTACAACCACACCTCTTAGTCTGCGGTACATTCGACGTCTCGCTTGTACTTGTTGACACTTCTTGTGAACTAAAAACCATGTATTGTAGATGAAATCAACATATTCACCATGCCATAGATGAATATATAGGCGAGGATATTTGTTTGGTAAACATAGTGAGAGTAGAGCGCATGCAACTTTACCTTTGGCCTTGCTAGTTTATTGATGTCTGGGATGACTGACTGCTCATGCCCATGTCACTAGTCCAACTTTTTCTAATGCAAGCAAGTGCAGATGAACATTAGGACTAAAGAATCATATGCATTGTATACTTTCCATCAGAAGGAATAAATAACCGTAAAATTGTATGCATCTGATTTTTTTAACTGGAAAATTGTTTAACAGTAAACAGGGGGTGAGGGCAGGGCACCACGACCAATCTGTAAATCATAGACCCTCAGAATCCAGGGAATAAATCTTGAACCTGCCAGCCTGGCATCCGCAATAGACAAAGTGGGTAACTATGGAATAAGGTAGAAGCGTGACCATAGGTGTGAAACCGTTAGTCCGCCAATGGGTGCACCAAGGCATTTTCGAAATGATTAACACTAAGCAGATGAATTAGAAAATAAAATGGAAAATGGAAAAAATAGAAATAGGGAGGGCAGAAAGGCCCATTGCTGCGAAGCCATCATTTTCAAGTCTAATATTATATGCCCCCACTTGGTTTGTATATTTAATTTACCAGCACGGTTGGTATACCTTTTACAAGATTGTACCACAGAACCATCTTTTGTTGCACATAACAATTCATCTTCCTGTCCAAGCAACCTATTTTTTCCAAGGAAGCAATGTCGATTATGCAATGGACATGAAGGCAAGTTTGTATGAAGACAAACATCTAAAAGAAAGAGAAACAGGTCTATTTACCCACCAAAGATTCCATTGCCCTCTCCAGCCATTTTGTTTGTTTAAATGAAGCAATGCAGCGAAAACACAATGGACATGAAGTAGGTTAGTATGCAAGGAGGCATGTATTGAAGATAACTTATAATGAAGACAGACATGTAAAAGAAAGAGAAACAAGGTTATTTACCCGCAAAAGAGCCCATCGTCATCTCCAGCCACTCTGTTTGTTTAAATGTAGCAATGTAGCGAAAACACAATGGACATGAAGCATGTTAATATGCAGGAAGGCATGTAATGAACATAAGTTACCATGTAGGAAGGAACGCAACATGTACATATAATAAACTAAGTGAACACATATACAGACAATAAATGAAATACAAAACAACGCAATATGAAATAACAGTACAAGCACCCACCTTTCTATATCCTCTTCAACCAATGCAGTGAAGACTCCGTCGTTTTCTCCAGCTATTTTGTTTGTTTGAATGTGGGAACGCACAAAATATAACAAACATGAATGAAATTTGGTATGCCCCAGAGAACAAGAAATATGTACATATACCAAAAGAGACTCAACGAATAGTCTAGAAGATAGGCATAAACATGAACCCTTGAGCTTCTCTATCCATAGTTGTAAACGTGTAATTTTTTTTGCCCTGCTCAAAATAAATTACAAGCCACAAAATATTATGAAATTGCATGGTTGTAGCTAAACGATTTCTGGTTTTCCATGGAAAATTATCCAGATATGATTCCACCGATGGAAATACATGTTCTTTATCCTCTACACAGACTCATGTGCCCATGACACAAGTTTTTGGTTTTCTGTGGCAAACTACCCAGAGATGCTTCTAGACATTGAAATATAATCTTGCAAAATCTTTGTTGTACATATCATAGCTCAAGTACAACACAAATTGTATCATGAGCACACCAGTCTGTGTAGAGGAGAAATAACATGTAATTTCATATGGGAACATATGACCATACATGGTTTATAAATGTACCCTGCATATGCTTTATTCTAACAAAAAAATAGTGCATATTGCAATTTCACAGGTAATACTCCAACAATTTTGCATGCAACTATTTTATTTCATGCCACCACTAAAGCACCAGCGAAATCTCACAACAGAATAGATGTCGACCTCAGTAGACATGGAAAATAACACAATTGCATGTTGACTCCTGGGTGCAGGGGCTGAACACCGTAAAGCACCCCAAAAACAATAATAATCCCCCCCCCCAAAAAAAGATCCAACCACCGGCGTTGGACCCCAACCCTGTAAGGCTGAATCAAACAAAAGAAAACAACAGCAAGCACCAAACCAGCGAGAAAGCATGAACATGCCGAACTTCACCCCCCAGGGCCCCAAAGCTTAAACCGGAGCTAAATAAACAGAACCAGCAACCCACGAACCAACGAACCAACAAGAACCATCGAGCCAGTAAACAACGTATGTATCTCCAACGATTACGAAAATGCAGCCAAAGCACAGAAGGAACCAGAAACATATGACGACCATGCCACTACAAATAAGCAAACATTTTTACTTCCAAATTGCAAACACTGAACAACAAACAAGGAATAAAAAATGAAACTATGGCATGGAAACTTACTCCGAAACAATGAAATGCAAAAGCACAGGTCGAATTAAGAACTAAACAACAACAACCAGCAACCAACGAACCAGTGAAGAAGAAGCACTCACCGAACCAGTAAACAATGTATGTAGCTTTAACGATGACGAAATTGCATTGCAAAGGTAGAAGAAGGATGAAACATACAATGGCTATTCAACTGGTGGTGGACAACAATAGTGTGCAAATTCACTCTAACATTGTATGGAAATTTTCGAGGAAAAATGTACTCCGAGAAGCGTATTTAGATAAACATTTAAGGTTGTCAGTCTGTCTAAGGATCTCGCGGTATGAAAACATTTAAGTTGTCGAGCCTGTTGGAGGACCTCGCATCATGTAAACATTTAAGTTGTCAGGCCTATTAAAGTGTCTTGAAATAAGTGTCAATACATTTCAATACAAATACATGCGGCAAGGACATTATAAATAGTGGATATCTCAATCACTATAAAGCTTGTATATCAAAACAT
Organism: Picea glauca; assembly: GCA_000966675.3. Lineage (NCBI taxonomy): Eukaryota > Viridiplantae > Streptophyta > Pinopsida > Pinales > Pinaceae > Picea > Picea glauca. The sequence continues at coordinate 91,993 of JZKD02S1646500.1, read as the reverse complement.
TTCAATATGATTAGTACAAATAAAAACTTAAAGATATATTAAGCTAGAAGAAAATGCTAACACAAACATTCGAACTAATGCTAGCATTAATCCACCTTCAAGCAATACACAGGAAAAATATATTATTCAAAAAGACTGTATACGACAAAAAGTTTGGATATGTTTCCATATAAAAAATTTGGAATAGCGAAGCCGGAAATAAGACCTCCAATCTATTATCCAATCAGATTAGTACATATATGCTACTTTTTATTATATAAAAATATATGTTTTTAATTCCCTAGCTCCAACAATAGGTATTATGCAAATATTTCTAGTCAAAGGACAAACTAATATGTATTCAACGAATTATCGATCGTTATAGTCCCTCTATGCCTACGGCAGGGACTAAAAATAAAATTGTTCATAATACTAAGAGGAATACATGGAAGGTAAAAGTATTAGTAAGAGTGACACAAGGAATAGTTGTATGAAAATCAATGTATGGGTGAAGCTGCAACCATATATGGCTACAAAAACACACCGTAAAGTGTAAGTAAAAAAATTAATAGGCATTTATCCAGATAGGACCGTCGTTGGTTGCATGGTGACTACATTGCAGTTAAAGGCCCTAGATGCAACACAGATCCTCCTGTATTTATAACAGTTTCCATTGCTTTTGGTTTTTCGAATGGTCTTTGGTTTTTTCCACCAACGTAATTATCCAGACCACTAGAGATTTTAAACTTTTTTTTCTTTTTGTCGTACAAATACAGATACATGCCTAAATGTGAGTTGGTTTTTAATCAAGAATTCAATTGATGGTCCTCAATCTGGTTCTCCTGTCTCCCTCTCACTGCTCATCAAATCCTTTAGACTAGAGAAATTTTGTTGGGAATGTGCCTAACCCCTCCCATGCTGGTTGGAGAAGAGGTCCACCACTACATATATAATAATTGATGGATTTCACGCCACGAGAGACATCAAGAAACTCATACCATTTTCAATAACAACAGTAGAAGACTAAGAAGAAAGAGCCAAACATTGAGTTGAATATGTTGTAGGTAGAGGTTGCATTCGAAGAAGCATAGGTATTGTAGGCATGAGTTGGGATAGGAGTAAATCAAGAAAGATAATTTGGTTGGGGACCACACTAACATTGAGCTTGGAACCCTAGGTCAATTTGAGTTGGGGATGAGAAGAAATTCGATGTA
>JZKD02S1646500.1:67901-84539 GCA_000966675.3 Picea glauca | reverse complement strand
TTGTTATTTCACCAAAAATAGCAGAAAGCACTTCTCAAGCACCATCTCCCAAGCCTCAAGAGCCACAAGTGGAAAAGGAAGAACAATTTGGCAAAACAAAAGATAGAGAGGATCTAGAAGTCCTCATTGACATAGTAGTGAGCATACTTAAAGGAAACAAACAGGAAATTGTGCCTCTTGATGAAACAACAAGAGACACTCTTGATGAATCAAATGATTCTACTCTGGAAGACAAGTGGGAAATGGAACTAGAGGCCCCTACTGTCACATAATAACCAATAGGAGGATATCCTGGGGAATGAGCTACACATTCACCAGAAGAACAATGAGAAGAAGAGGTCCCACCATGCAATGAATCAGTTGATGCACCAGACCCTAATCTACAAGAACCACATAAAAAGTTTGATTCCCTAGAACAAAGGATCAATCCCAAATGGGTAAGCATCCCCCACTCTCTACCTATCTATGCCTCTTTGGTGAGAGAAAAAAAAACGTTGAGGGTGAGAAATTTAAATATTAAGATCAATTTGAAAATGCTCAGAGAAGAGATTGAAGAACATAAGTCACTTGAGAAATTAGGTTACCCTACAACAAGTCCTCTTGCTGCAAGGTAACCCTTAATTGACTCACATGAAAGAGGTCAACCTAAAGAGACAAAATAAATAGTTGTCCAGGCTATAGATTTTATGGTAATTAATAAAGCCACTCAGACAGAGACATAGACAAAACAAAACAAAGAATTTCTAGTAGAAGAGGATATCAATGAATAGAAGGAGGGAATAGAAGAGGTAATCCGTGGTATCAGTGACGCCCAGGGTCAACCTGACTTCTCTAAACATTGAGTGATTGTGGTTTCATCGAGACATGCAACCATTTTGGGCTGGGGAAGATGCCATGTTCCTAAAATGACATACTTTCAATGCCCATCTATACCTTTTTGCTTACAATTTTCCGTTAATCACTTCCCTTTTTGATACTTCCTTTATCCATTTCACCTCACTTATCACTAAGGTATGAATCCTAGCCATATGTCATTATTACATTATTTTGCATAATTCTTAGAAGGAACTCATTAATTTAATTTACTAATATTGCTACATAGGAAAATATAGTAGTTGCAACACCTCAAAGTGGTTGAAAAACATCTCTGGTGCAACTCCAATTAATGCAGTTTCAGGTGCAAACCAAGTTGTTGCAATTCTGGACGCAAATCCACAACAATAACTCAAGGTGCATTCGTGGTTGTTGCAATTCTAGAAAAACTATTGCAACTCCGATCACACCTTTCGCTTGATCCAACTCCAAATAAATGTCTCCATCCTAACAATCAATCTACAGCTGGAAGTCGGGAAGTAATCTTAATAGGTGTTGGGGTCCTATAATCATAGGTAACTCGATTCTTTGGTTGTTGATTTGGCGTTGCTTCTGTGATGAAGACTTCTGGCTCAGTTGATTCCATTTCCCCCTCCACCCATTTTGTCTGATCCTTCATCACCCTACTGCATCCTTCATCCACCTTTGCACCCTCACTCCCTTACCCATTTGTTTCGTTGACTACATATCACCCACCACTCGTCCTTGCATAAACAAACTTAGGATAATAAAATATTGGTTAGTTTAATAAAGTAATTGATTATAAATAAAGGATTAGATTAATTAATAATGTTAGTAGTAGGTAAATAGGTTAATAAAGTTACTGTAATTAAACCAATAAACTAAGTTAATCTTGTTAGTAATTAATTAATTAATTAATTAATTAACTAATAATTAAGTTAGTATTTAGGTTAATTTAGGTTAGTGTTAAACATTAAAATAAAACAAAAAAAAAAATTAATTAATATAAAACCCATTTAATAAAACAAAAAGAAAAACAATTAAAAAATATAATACAAATAAAATAAAACATATAAATTAATTAACNACCCATTTAATAAAACAAAAAAAAAAACAATTAAAAAATATAATACAAATAAAATAAAACATATAAATTAATTAACAAATTAAAAACAAAAAATACCAAAAAAACATATTAAAATTAAACATATAATAAAAAATTAAAAACAAAACAATACTAAAAAACATATTAAAAAGTAAACATATAATAAAAAAGCGTAGAAACTAAAAAAAAAATAATAATAATAAAAAAAAAAAATTAAAAAAAATAAAATAAAAAATCTAAACAATTTAAAAAAATTAAAAACTATCCTAAAGTCCACTCACTTACCTTTTCCCCCGTACTCCCTCACGTCACATCACCTCAAGGGGTCTGAGTTAGTGGTATTGTGAGGGACGCGTGTCACCATATGGTGAACTTGGACCCCCCCTCCCAATACCACTTACCACCTCAGGGGGTTCGACCAAAACCGCCTACCCCTGCAAAATCGCTCACCCAAATTTCAAAATCGTTTTTTTCCCTGCTTAACAGTTCTACTTTTGAGGTGGATTCTGGATGAATGGAAACTAAATTTAAAAAACCGAGAGAGGTTTTTGTTCAAAACAGGATGAAGAACAAAAACCTCTTCCATATTTTTCACAGGTGCAACCAGTTGGGAGAATCGAAGCCATCTTTCAGCCTCAGTTTTCAGATTTTTTGTTTTTCTGTTTTAGTCTTGATTTTGCAGCAGCTGTTTCGGCGATCTGGAGACGAAATTGGAGAAACCGAAGGAGGTTTTTGTCCATAACATGCTCATATAAAATAAATGGCTTCAGTTTTTACACAGGTGTCACCATTGAGGAGAAACAAAGGTCTGAGTTGACCCCTTTTTTTCAACAGTTCGACAAGTTTTTTCATGGCGAACAGTTCCATATTTTTGGGGATTTGTTGCTATTTTTGGCCAAGGTGGTTGAATTAAATCTCTTGAGCCTAGGAAGAGTCCTTTCCATATATTGTAATAAGTCAAATTCACAAGGGTTGATTGTTGAGCTCTTGATTCATGCCCCACAGGGGATACTTTGTAATTTACCAGATGATCTTCTAGAAATAAAATGTTGTATCTGCAGGATTCTTTTGTTAGACTCCTTGGTGATGTTTTTTCCTCTCTGGGTAACTGTCTTCTTACTCTATAAATCCATTTCATGTTTTCCCTGATCTAATCATTAAAAGAAAGATTAAGAACAAAACTTGTTTCTTGCACTCTGTTTCTGGTCTTTTAATGATCTGTATGTTTTCGTCTGAAGTTGAGCATATGAATTCTTAGCTGCTCCTATGCTTGATGGACTTTCCATTCTTTTCCTCTCCTCCACTTTCATTTGATTCAATTTGATCCAACAGTCTTTCTATCCTGCCCTATGGAGACAACCTTATACGTCTGAGATAGATCCATTTTTAGAAGGTAGACCCCATAGCCCAATGTAAATTCGAGTTTTCAATCTCCCAAACATACCAAATCCAGAAACAAATTATGCACCTCATAACTAGTCTAATATTTGATACAAAAAAAGTTAAATCATACAGAGAGATCCCTCTCCAAGTCTTAGAGGGCTAGATCCAAGACTCCATAGCGGTTTTGTGGTTACCCCTATCGATTTCCTCCTCGACCTAGGAAATTACAGGGTGATAACAACAGGGAAAGGCGATAGGAGGCAAGTGGGCGATTAAAAGAGAAATAAGATTCCTATCGAGTCAACACACATTTGATTCCCACTAAAGTTTGACATAATCTTTGTAACTGGATGAACAACATGATTCCCATGGTTTTCCATCTGTCACTTTGTATAATTTTAGATAGTAGACATGTTGTATAAGAACCTCAACTTCCCCAGAGTTGTGGGAGAGGAAAATATTATAGCAAGTACATTTTGCTGCTATTGTATCTTTTATAATTCAACAATAAAATCTTCATTCTTTCTTTCATTTGCGTGTTGATGTATTTTTTATCGTGTGATTTTGGTTTTGTAGCTCAGTACCTCACTTAGGGGGGTAGGCCCCCTTCCTTAGTCAGGTACTTTATGTAACAATAGGATTACAAATTAGCATCTTACTTCTGTTCAATTTACTTTATCATTTTTTTTCTTTCAATTGCTACAATTGTAGATTCATAGTTTTATTCACACACTGCAGATGTNCCCCTTTTTTTCAACAGTTCGACCAGTTTTTTCATGGTGAACAGTTCCATATTCTTTTGGGATTTGTTGTTATTTTTGGCCAAGGTGGTTGAATTCGATCTCCTAAGCCTAGGAAGAGTCCTTTCCATATATTGTAATAATTCAAATGCACAAGGGTTGATTGTTGAGCTCTTGATTCATGCCCCACAGGGGATACTTTGTAATTTGCCAGATGATCTTCCAGAAATAAAAAGTTGTATCTGCAAGATTCTTGTGTTAGACTCCATGGTGATGTTTTTTCCTCTCTATGTAACTGTCTTCTTACTATGTAAATCCATTTCATGTTTTCCCTGATCTAATCATTAAAAGAAAGATTAAGAACAAAACTTGTTTCTTGCACTCTATTTCTGGTCTTTTAATGATCTGCATGTTTTCGTCTGAAGTTGAGCATAGGAATTCTTAGTTGCTCCTATGCTTGATGGAATTTCCCTTCTTTTCCTCTCCTCCACTTTCATTTGATTCAATTTAATCCATCAGTATTTCTATCTTGCCCTGTGGAGACAACCTTATGCGTCTGAGATAGATCCATTTTCAGAAGGTAGACCCCATAGCCCAATGTAAATTCAAGTTTTCAATCTCCCAAACATACCAAACCCAGAAACAAATTATGCACCTCATAACTAGCCTAATATCTGATACAAAAAAAGTTAAATCATACAAAGAGATCCTTCTCTGAGTCTTGGAGGGCTAGATCCAAGACTCCAAAGCAGTTTTGTGGTTACCCCTGCTGATTTCATCCTCGACCTAGGAAATTACAGGGTGATAACAACAGGAAAAGGCGATAGGAGGCAAGTGGGAGATTAAAGGAGAAATAAGATTCCTATCGAGTCAACACACACTTGATTCCCACTAAAGTTTGACATAATCTTTGTAACTGGATGAACAACATGATTCCCATGGTTGTCCATCACTTTGTATAATTTTAGATAGAAGACATGTTGTATAAGAACCTCAACTTCCCCAGAGCTGTGGGAGAGGAAAATATTCTAGCAATTACATTTTGCTGCTATTGTATCTTTCATAATTCAACAATAAAATCTTCATTATTTCTTTCATTTGCGTGTTCATGCATTTTTTATCGTGTGATTTTGGTTTTGTAGCTCAGTACCTCGCTTAGGGGGGTAGGACCACTTCCTTAGTCAGGTACTTTCTGTAACAATAGGATTACAAATTAACATCTTACTTCTGTTCAATTTACTTTATCATTTTTTTTCTTTCAATTGCTACAATTGTAGATTCATAGTTTTATTCACACACTGCAGATGTTTTTTCTATTTGTTGTCATTCAAAATGTTGGATTACTAAGAGGGGGGGTGAATCTGTAATAGAGCAATTTAATCATTTTTAACCATAAAATGCAAGTGTTATATCAGTTTAACATTATCATCCAATAGTTGCAGAGTAAATAAACAATGTACAAATGAACAATCATACACATACACAGTACACCAGTGATTTTACATGGAAACCCAAAGCGGGAGAAAAACACAAAATGATTTTTCTTATATGTCTTTAAGAATTACATTCATTGGAAGCACCAACTTCCTTTGTTTTCCAGCTGCAACTGGAAGGAGGTTCCAACCCCCTAGTTTCTCAGGCTACAACCTGAGGGAACCTCCAACTCCCCAATTCTCTGGCTATAACCAAAATGAGGCTACAACCCCCTATGTTCTTCGGCTACAATCGGAAGGTTGCTACAACCACCTATCATTTCCCCATCCAACCACCCTAATGTAGAAGTGGAATGATGGAACCACTGTCACACTATCACTGTGAAATATATTGTTGTAAACCTGTACCAATCAACCTGCACCAAACAACTTGCAATCAACCTGTACCATAAACAAGTGCATCAATCGTGCACCAACCTATACCTCAACCTATACCATCAACGACTGCATCAACCATGCACCAAATATGTACCAATGATGCATCAAATACACATAAACTANTTCGTCTGAAGTTGAGCATAGGAATTCTTAGTTGCTCCTATGCTTGATGGAATTTCCCTTCTTTTCCTCTCCTCCACTTTCATTTGATTCAATTTGATCCAACAGTCTTTCTATCCTGCCCTGTGGAGACAACCTTATACGTCTGAGATAAATCCATTTTCAGAAGGTAGACCCCATAGCCCAATGTAAATTCGAGTTTTCAATCTCCCAAACATACCAAATCCATAAAAAAATTATGCACCTCATAACTAGCCTAATATTTGATACAAAAAAAGTTAAATCATATAGAGAGATCCCTCTCCGAGTCTTATAGGGCTAGATCCAAGACTCCATAGTGGTTTTGTGGTTACCCCTGTCGATTTTCTCCTCAACCTAGGAAATTACAAGGTGATAACAACAGGGAAAGGCGATAGGAGGCAAGTGGGTGATTAAAAGAGAAATAAGATTCCTATCGAGTCAACACACACTTGATTCCCACTAAAGTTTGATATAATCTTTGTAACTGGATGAACAACATGATTCCCATGGTTGTCCATCTATCACTTTGTATAATTTTAGATAGTAGACATGTTGTATAAGAACCTCAACTTCCACAGAGCTGTGGGAGAGGAAAATATTCTAGCAAGTACATTTTGCTGCTATTGTATCTTTTATAATTCAACAATTAAATCTTCATTCTTTCTTTCATTTGCGTGTTGATGTATTTTTGATCGTGTGATTTTGGTTTTGTAGCTCAGTACCTTGCTTAGGGGGGTAGGCCCACTTCCTTAGTTAGGTACTTTCTGTAACAATAGGATTACAAATTAGCATCTTACTTCTGTTCAATTTACTTTATCATTTTTTCTCTTTCAATTGCTACAATTGTAGATTCATAGTTTTATTCACACGCTGCAGATGTTTTTTCTATTTGTTGTCATTCAAAATGTTGGATTACTGAGAGGGGGGGTGAATCTATAATAGAGCAATTTAATCCTTTTTAACCATAAAATGAAAGTGTTATATCAATTTAGCATTATCATCCAATAGTTGCAGAGAAAATAAACAATGTACAAATGAACAATCATACACATACACACTACACCAGTGATTTTACATGGAAACCCAAAGCGGGAGAAAACTACAGAATGATTTTTCTTATATGTATTTAAGAATTACAATCATTGGAAGCACCAACTTCCTTTGTTTTCCATCTGCAACTGGAAGGAGACTCCAACCCCCTAGTTTCTCAGGCTACAACCTGAGGGAAGCTCCAACTCCCCAATTCTTTGGCTACAACCCCCTATGTTCTTCGGCTACAACCGGAAGGTTGCTACAACCACCTATCCTTTCCCCGTCCAACCGCCCTAATGTAGAAGTAGAATGATGGAACCATTATCACACTATCACTCTGAGATATATTGTTGTAAACATGTACCAATCAACCTGCACCAAACAACCTGTAATCAACTTGTACCATAAACAACATGTAATCAACCTGTACCATAAACNCCATGGTTGTCCATCTATCACTTTGTATAATTTTAGATAGTAGACATGTTGTATAAGAACCTCAACTTCCACAGAGCTGTGGGAGAGGAAAATATTCTAGCAAGTACATTTTGCTACTATTGTATCTTTTATAATTCAACAATTAAATCTTCATTCTTTCTTTCATTTGCATGTTGATGTATTTTTGATCGTGTGATTTTGGTTGTGTAGCTCAGTACCTTTCTTAGGGGGGTAGGCCCCCTTCCTTAGTTAGGTACTTTCTGTAACAATAGGATTACAAATTAGCATCTTACTTCTATTCAATTTACTTTATCATTTTTTTTCTTTCAATTGCTACAATTGTAGATTCATAGTTTTATTCACACACTGCAGATGTTTTTTCTATTTGTTGTCATTCAAAATGTTGGATTACTGAGAGGGGGGGTGAATCTATAATAGAGCAATTTAATCATTTTTAACCATAAAATGAAAGTGTTATATCAATTTAGCATTATCATCCAATAGTTGCAGAGAAAATAAACAATGTACAAATGAACAATCATACACATACACACTACACCAGTGATTTTACACGGAAACCCAAAGCGGGAGAAAACTACAGAATGATTTTTCTTATATGTATTTAAGAATTACATTCATTGGAAGCACCAACTTCCTTTGTTTTCCATCTACAACTGGAAGGAGACACCAACCCCCTAGTTTCTCAGGCTACAACCTGAGAGAAGCTCCAACTCCCCAATTCTTTGGCTACAACCCCCTATGTTCTTCGGCTACAACCGGAAGGTTGCTACAACCACCTATCCTTTCCCTGTCCAACCGCCCTAACGTAGAAGTAGAATGATGGAACCACTATCACACTATCACTCTGAGATATATTGTTGTAAACATGTACCAATCAACTTGCACCAAACAACCTGTAATCAACTTGTACCATAAACAACATGTAATCAACCTGTACCATAAACAAATGCATCAATCGTGCACCAACCTGTACCTCAACCTATACCATCAACGACNAGATATATTGTTGTAAACATGTACCAATCAACCTGCACCAAACAACCTGTAATCAACTTGTACCATAAACAACATGTAATCAACCTGTACCATAAACAAATGCATCAATCATGCACCAACCTGTACCTCAACCTATACCATCAATGACTGCATCAACCATGCACCAAATATGTACCAATCATGCATCAAATACACATAAACTATGACTCATCAATATGTACCAACATCATCAACTATACACCTCATGTATGTGCCAACTCATCAACTAGTTGTCTCAACCATGTACCCAACATGTACCTCAATCAAAATCCCTCATCAATTTCATCATGCAAATCTGATTTGTAACTCTATAATAGACCTGGTGTATATGATCACATACCTGCAAACATTCCTTAACTTTAACAAGAGACTAGCATTTTCATCAAACTTTACTTTAGTCTCACATGACTAATTTTGGATTAGTCAACAACCATAACTTGAAATAATCATAACTATGTACCTGTAATGAATAAAGATACGAAAATAGTACACAATTTTCTTCAGTGTATTTTATGCAATTCCTCCAGGTTTCACTGCTTGGAACCTCTCAAAAAAGGAGTTATAGAAAAAATGGCATACCTTGTTGAATTCTGACTTATTCTAGAGAGCGAACGTGTAGAGCATGCCCCGCAAAAAATATTTTTTTTATGGATCTGAAAATGGTAAAAATAATACTATAAACTTTACTTTAACCAATACATTTGGTCTTACTGAATTTGGATCTGGTATGAAGAATTTATAACGTTTTTACCTGAAACACGTGTTTTAGACTAGTTTCAAGACTAGCCACAAACTCTATTTTCCACGGAGTGTAACTCTAAAAATACAATGATCCACAAGATGAAATTTTTATCAGAGCTAGCATATTTTTACTCAACGGTATCCATATTTCACGTTTTGAATCATTATAGAAAAAAAATTATTTTGAAAATGGTGAGATGACTTGTAAATAACATACCTTAGAAAGCATCATCAAAATAATTTATCCTCCCTTGAATTTCGACCTTCTTTACTTCACCTTCCCTCTGAAATTTGCCTTAGATATCCTTTGGTTACCTCAGTCACTTACAGATATTCAATATGCTCAAGTGTAATTAAAATGAGATGCACTTGCCTCTTATTTATACTTTTATGTAGCTTCCTCAAGGGGTTACCTTCTAACCATCTTAAACCAATTTCCTTATTTTAGGGCTAACCCACTTCTAACCACTTGTCCACTTAGTAATTTCTCCATTAACTTTATTATTTAAATAATNTATACACCTCATGTATGTGCCAACTCATCAACTACTTGTCTCAACCATGTACCCAACATGTACCTCAACCAAAATCCCTCATCAATTTCATCATGCAAATCTGATTTGTAACTCTATAATAGACCTGGTGTATATGATCACATACCTGCAAACATTCTTTAACTGTAACAAGAGACTAGCATTTTCATCAAACTTTACTTTAGTCTCACATGACTAATTTTGGATTAGTCAACAACCATAACTTGAAATAATCATAACTATGTACTTGTAATGAATAAATATAAGAAAATAGTACAAAATGTTCTTCAGTGTCTTTTATGCAATTCCTCCAGGTTTCACTGCTTGGAACCCCTCAGAAAAGGAGTTATAGAAAAAATGGCATACCTTGTTGAATTCTGACTTATTCTAGAGAGCGAACGTGTAGAGCATGCCCCGCACAAAATATTTGTTGTATGGATCTGAAAATGGTAAAAATAATACTATAAACTATACTTTAACCAATACATTTGGTCTTATTGAATTTGGATCTGTTATGAAGAATTTATGACATTTTTACCCGAAACACGTGTTTTAGACTAGTTTCAAGACTAGCCACAAACTCTATTTTCCACTGAGTGTAACTCTAAAAATACAATGATCCACAAGATCAAATTTTTATCACAACTACTTGGATATTTTTACTCAACGGTATCCATATTTCATGTTTTGAATCATTATAGAAAAAACTTTATTTTGAAAATGGTGAGATGACTTGTAAATAACATACCTTAGAAAGCATCATCAAAATAATTTATCCTCCCTTGAATTTCGACCTTCTTTACTTCACCTTCCCTCTGAAATTTNTTAACAAGAGACTAGCATTTTCATCAAACTTTACTTTAGTCTCACATGACTAATTTTGGATTAGTCAACAACCATAACTTGAAATAATCATAACTATGTACCTGTAATGAATAAATATATGAAAACAGTACACAATGTTCTTCAGTGTCTTTTATGCAATTCCTGCAGGTTTCACTGCTTGGAATCCCTCAAAAAAGGAGTTATAGAAAAAATGGCATACCTTGTTGAATTCTGACTTATTCTAGAGAGCGAACGTGTAGAGCATGCCCTGCACAAAATATTTGTTGTATGGATCTGAAAATGGTAAAAATAATACTATAAACTGTACTTTAACCAATACATTTGGTCTTATTGAAGTTGGATCTGTTATGAAGAATTTATGACATTTTTACCCGAAACACGTGTTTTAGACTAGTTTCAAGACTAGCCACAAACTCTATTTTCCACGGAGTGTAACTCTAAAAATACAATGATCCACAAGATCAAATTTTTATCACAACTACTTGGATATTTTTACTCAACGGTATCCATATTTCATGTTTTGAATCATTATAGAAAAAAAAATATTTTGAAAATGGTGATATGACTTGTAAATAACATACCTTAGAAAGCATCATCAAAATAATTTATCCTCCCTTGAATTTCGACCTTCTTTACTTCACCTTCCCTCTGAAATTTGCCTTGGATATCCTTTGGTTACCTCAGTCACTTATAGATATTCAATATGCTCAAGTGTAATTAAAATGAGATGCACTTGCCTCTTATTTATACTTTTATGTAGCTTCCTCAAGGGGTTACCTTCTAACCATCTTAAACCAATTTCCTTATTTTAGGGCTAACCCACTTCTAACCGCTTGTCCACTTAGTAATTTCTCCATTAACTTTATTATTTAAATAATTTATTTTGTATCCACTTTGACTTATAGTACACTCATCACTTCACTTTATTATTTAAACAATTTCTTCTTTGCAGCCACTTTGACTACTTTCACCTTTTGGGGCTTCTAGATGACTCGTGAGGGTTCTCCAACTTCACATGGCCATAACAGTCTAACCGTGAGGAGTTATGTGGCGTTCCACATACCACCAGAAATGGCATGACATATACTATCCATCTATAATAGTATTATTTAAATAATCTCTTCTTTGTAACCNCTTCTAACCACTTGTCCACTTAGTAATTTCTCCATTAACTTTATTATTTAAATAATTTATTTTGTATCCACTTTGACTTATAGTACACTCATCACTTCACTTTATTATTTAAACACTTTCTTCTTTGTAGCCACTTTGACTACTTTCACCTTTTGGGGCTTCTAGATGACTCATGAGGGTTCTCCAACTTCACATGGCCATAACTCTCTAACCGTGAGGAGTTATGTGACGTTCCACATACCACCAGAAATGGCATGACATGTACTATCCATCTATAATAGTATTATTTAAATAATTTCTTCTTTGTAACCACTTTGACTACTTTGACCTTTTGGGGCTTCAAGATGACTCATGAGGGTTCTCCAAATTCACATGGCCATAACTCTCTAACCGTGAGGACTTATGTGACGTTCCACATACCACCAGAAATGGCATGACATGTAATATCCATCTAGAATAATATTACTTTCAAATATATTAAAAATCATACCATTATACATCAAACAAACTTGGGTCCATTACCCAAACCTTTGTGCTACTAGAATTCACTACCGGACTTTCTTCAAGGGTTGACATCAAGGACAACCAACCCAAATAATCAAAAATCCCTCCCTTTGGCATTGATGGAAACACTCTGATGTAATACTGAAGTCATATCACTCATGCTCCCCCTTTGATCATCTCTCCCCTTGGAACCATGCCTTTGTTCTCTTTCTCCAAGAATTTACCTTTGCATCTGATAAATCTGTCCCCCTTTTTCATCAATGGAAAATGTATCTTTCCATCTGGGGCTACTCCCCTTGACCAAAATCTTCCTGAAACTGATCTCCCAAACTGAATTGTCCTCTTTATGGTACTTCCTTGTGTAAATATAAGACATATAAGATAAGCATTCAAAAACATTCATTTTAGAGTAGAAAGTACTCCGAGTCTCTAGCAAATATACTCAAAGGCTTCCCTTGGAAGCGGTTTTGTAACGATGTCTACCACTTGTTTTTTGGTGCCCAGATATTCAACTTTGATGTTCTTCTCTGCAACCTACTCCCATAGAAAGTGATACTTTATTGGAATTGGATTCATCTTGGAGTGCATCACCAGGTTCTTTGAGATACTGATGGTGCTTGTATTATCACAATAAACTAGAATGAGCTCATCATACTAATCTTGTATATATGTCAAAGTTTGTTTCATCCATAGAAATTGAGTACACCATCCTCTTACTGCAATATACTATGCTCAGTTGTAGATAAATATACTGATGATTGTTTATTTCTTAGCCAAGATACTAAACACTCACCCAAGTAGAAAATTTCTCCATTGGTGCTTCGTCGATCATCAATGCAACCTTCCCAATCTGCATCTGTGTAGGCAATAAGTGATATATCCTTTCCTTTTGGATACCATAATCCAAACTCTTATGTTCCTTTGAGATATCTGAAAATCCTCTTCACTGCTAATACATGTGATTCATTTGGTGCTGCTTGAAATCGTGCCATCTTTCCAACTGTCTGCATTACATCTGGTCTAGATGTTATCACATATAGTAAGCTACCAATAATTGACTTGTATTGTCTCTGGTCTATAGACTTTGAATCGTCATCTTTTCTCAACTTGCAACTAGTTTGCATATGAGTGGTAACTGGTTTTCAATCTTCCATTTTGAACCTCTTTAGCATTTCTTTGATATACTTAGTTTTAGAAATAAAAATTCCTTGGTTTTTTTGACATATCTAAAGACCCATAAAGAAGGATAGTTCTCCAAGTAATAACATTTAAAATTCATTATGCATATCCTTTGCAAATTTATGGCTTAACATGTCATCATTACTTCCAAAAATAATATCATCANCATGACATGTACTATCCATCTATAATAGTATTATTTAAATAGTTTCTTCTTTGTAACCACTTTGACTACTTTGACCTTTTGGGGCTTCAAGATGACTCATGAGGGTTCTCCAAATTCACATGGCCATAACTCTCTAACTGTGAGGAATTATGTGACGTTCCACATACCACCAGAAATGACATGACATGTAATATCCATCTAGAATAATATTACCTTCAAATATATTAAAAATAATACCATTATACATCAAACAAACTTGGGTCCATTACCCAAACCTTTGTGCTGCTAGAATTCACTACCAAACTTTCTTCAAGGGTTGACATCAAGGACAACCAACCCAAATAATCAACAATCCCCCCCTTTGGCATTGATGGAAACACTCTGATGTAATACTGAAGTCATATCACTTATGCTCCCCCTGTGACCATCTCTCCCCTTGGAACCATGCCTTTGTTCTCTTTATCCAAGCATTTACCTTTGCATTTGATAAATCTGTCCCCCTTTTTCATCAATGGAAAATGTATCTTTCCATCTGGGGCTACTCCCCTTGACCGAAATCTTCCTGAAACTGATCTCCCAAACTGAATTGTCCTCTTTATGGTACTTNATGACATTTAATATCCATCTAGAATAATATTACCTTCAAATATATTAAAAATCATACCATTATACATCAAACAAACTTGGGTCCATTACCCAAACCTTTGTGCTACTAAAATTCACTATCGGACTTTCTTCAAGGGTTGACATCAAGGATAACCAACCCAAATAATCAACAATCCCCCCCTTTGGCATTGATGGAAACACTTTGATGTAATACTGAAGTCATATCACTCATGTTCCCCCTGTGACCATCTCTCCCCTTGGAACCATGCCTTTGTGCTCTTTCTCCAAGCATTTACCTTTGCATCTGATAAATCTGTCCCCCTTTTTCATCAATGGAAAATGTATATTTCCATCTGGGGCTACTCCCATTGACCAAAATCTTCCTGAAACTGATCTCCCAAACTGAATTGTCCTCTTTATGGTACTTCCTTGTGTAAATATAAAACATATAAGATAAGCATTCAAAAACATTCATTTTAGAGTAGAAAGTACTCCGAGTCTCTAGCAAATATACTCAAAGGCTTCCCTTGGAAACGGCTTTGTAACGATGTCTGCCACTTGTTTTTTGGTGCCCATATATTCAACTCTGATGTTCTTCTCTGCAACCTGCTCCCGTAGAAAGTGATACTTTATTGGAATTGGATTCATCTTGGAGTGCATCACCAGGTTCTTTGAGATACTGATGGCACTTTTATTATCACAATAAACTGGAATGAGCTCATCATACTAATCTTGTATATATGTCAAAGTTTGTTTCATCCATAGAAATTGAGTACACCATCCTCTTGCTGCAATATATTATGCTTCGGTTGTAGATAAAGATACTGATGATTGTTTATTTCTTAGCCAAGATACTAAACACTCACCCAAGTAGAACGTTTCTCCATTAGCGCTTCGTCAATCATCAATGCAACCTTCCCAATCTGCATCTGTGTAGGCAATAAGTGATATATCCTTTCCTTTTGGATACCATAATCCAAACTCTTATGTTCCTTTGATACATGTGATTCATTTGGTGCTTCTTGAAATCGTGCAATCTTTCCAACTGCCTGCATTACATCTGGTCTGGATGTTGTCACATATAGTAAGCTACCAATAATTGACTTGTATTGTCTTTGGTCTGTAGACTTTGAATCGTCATCTTTTCTCAACTTGCAACTGGTTTTCATATGAGTGGTAACTGGTTTTCAATCTTCCATTCTGAACCTCTTTAGCATTTCTTTGATATACTTAGTTTTAGAAATAAAAATTCCTTGGTTGTTTTGACATATCTGAAGACCCATAAAGAAGGATAGTTCTCCAAGTAATAACATTTAAAATTCATTATGCATATCCTTTGCAAATTTATGGCTTAACATGTCATCATTACTTCCAAAAATAATATCATCAACATAAACTTCAATTAATAAAATACTATCTTGAGTTGCCTTGATGTAGAGGTTGTTGTCTGCACTTCCTTTTCTGAACCCTGTCTAATGTAGATATTTATCCAATCTATGGTACCATGCTCTAGGAGTTTGTTTTAGACCATACAAGGCCTTCTTCAATTTGCACACGTAATCTGTGTTCTCTCACCACTAAAATCCTTCTGGTTGTTCGATGTAGACTTCTTCTTCAAGTTCCCCATTTAGAAAAGTTGATTTCACTTCCATCTGATACACTTTAATATTCTTGGAGCATGCATAAGCTAAAAGCAATCAGATTGCTTCCATTCTGGCAACTAGGGAAAATGTCTCTTCAAAGTCGAATCCTTTAACCTGTGCATATCCTTTACATACCAATCTAGCTTTGTTCCTTGTAACATGTTCATCTTCATTCAATTTATTTCTAAAAACCCACTTTGTGCCAATCACATTCTTATTTTTTGGTCTTGGAACCAATTCCCAAGTGTCATTCTTCTCTATTTGATCCAATTCTTCATCCATGGACTTATTCCAGAATTCATCCTTGTTGGCCTCTTCAAAATTGTTTGGTTCAATCGTAGATAAGAGTGCTAGCTGCATTTGTTCTGGTGAACAAATTCTTCTTCTAGTCTCAACTCCTGCATCCTTGTTCTCGATAATCTGATCTGAAGGATGATTCTTTTGTACTGGTTTGCTAGGTGTCTTTGGAGGCACTTGCTGAACTTTCTCTTCTACTTCTTTCGAATCTTCTTCATCTTCCTCTTCTACTTCTTTCGGATCTTCTTCATCTTCCTCTTCTACTTATTCTTCATCTTTTTCTTATTCTTCGTAAATTTGTTCCACTGATTCATTTTCTTCTTCCTTTGATTCTCGTCCACCTGTTTTATCAATTGTTACATTGATGCTTTCCACAACTTTGTTCAATC
>JZKD02S1646500.1:10121-25130 GCA_000966675.3 Picea glauca | reverse complement strand
TATTTCATGACAATTCCTATTATATTAATTTGGTTATTATAAACATAAATTTTGATAAATAATATATAATATTATATTACATTAAAATAATATTTTAATTATGATAAAAAAAAATTTAATTAATTAATGGCTTGAATTTTATTATCTTATATATACTTTCTTATCAGTGAAGTTTTGGCTCTCACTATGGATGTTAATCTTCATGAATGCAATTCTTTTCTCACATATTAGCAATTGTGAGAAATAATTTTAGAATTATGTCAAACTTCTTAATATTGGTGATGGAAAATGTTTTTCCCTTTCTATTCCATATAAAAAAGATAAAAAAGAATAAAGAAAAAAATTAATCAATTAAAAGTTAAAAAGCATTACTAAGAGTAATGTAAAATCTCATGAAATTTAGGAAGATTCAAGAAGGTTTAAAACTCAGCTAAGGTATGGCACAAATCCTAGTTAATTAGGACGTGATATATGAAAAATTAGGATAAAACATGGCTTCCAACAATCATAGAACTACAATTCTTGAAAGGTTATTTATACATGCAGATCCACCCCTCTTTAAATAATCAAAACTACTATTCTTGAAAGGTTATTTATACATGCAGATCCACCCCTTTTTAAATAATCAAAGCTATTTAATAATATTGTTTGTAAGGTTATTTATACATTTAGATCCATCACTTACCCCTCTTTAAATAGTCAAAATTATTTAATAATATTGTTTAGTAAAAAATAATTAGTATTTTAATAATTATGTAAAGTGTTTTATTTATAGATTATATTTTTGAAATTTCAAAATGATTTAGATTTGGTGTTAAAAAAATTATAATCAAAATCTCTATAAAATAAATTAATCTACAATCAATTAAAATTATAATTTCCACTAAATATATATTAGAAATAAGAAAAAAATTTAGTTATTACTCTATTTAATATAGAAATATGAATTTATTGTTATTTTTCTAGATAAGAAGTTACATTACTATGAGGTTAGAATATAGTTTCATGTATGAAATAAGACTAAATACTATTTAAAAGAATTAGTATTTAATTTCATGTGTGAGTGTAAAAACCTTTACTAATTTTAAAATTCTAAGTATAAAATATTTATCAATATATTTATCAAACATATTAAAAATTTAAGAATTTAATAAAATTTTAGAAAATTTTAAAATAAATGACTTTGTCCTATTAAAACAATGGATACATAAAATGCAAATTATTATGTTGTTTGTTGGGCACTAAAATAAAATAAATTGGATCCGCACTGAGGTTGATATTTGAGGGGAAAATAAAATGGTAAAAGGAACAAAATCTCAGGTGGGCATTCTTTCAGTGATAATCGATACTGCAAGAAAGTTAAGTACAACAAGCGAGACGACAATTATTTCTCTCAGATCTCATGTTATGAGTGAGTGTGTAAATAATCTAACTAGCACAGTTGCTAACTCGCGGTTGAGAACGCCTAAAGGTATTGGCTGAGAACGCCGAAAGATATCCACGCTCGAAAACGAAACGCTTGGTGGGTCGGCTAGCCATCGAATATGAAATGCCTGAACAGCTGAGACGCACGGACAACTGAGGAGGAAGTTGAAGTAGTGCCCATTAATAATCCAAATGTGGCAATTATATGGTGCTACAGTAATTTCTTAATATGATTAAGTAAATGTTGAAAAGTAAACAGGTTAACGGATGCATTCAAAAATACAAGGAAGTTATGAAGAGTAAATCGCATTCATTGATTTGGGAGGACGACTAAGAATATACCAACATCTTCAATTGTTAACCATCAGATTAGAATTTTAGATTAAAAGGTTATTAATCGTGCCCATTACCAATAGGTATACGCCTTTCAAAGTAATCAGATATTTTTCTTTGCTGCGCTCTTGATCATAAATGTAAATATAAATACCAATGTTGATAGTCTCATGTTTTTCTGTTGGGCTACCTTTTCCTTATGTATGTCTGTATGTATACGTAACTGAGTGCGTCGCTTATTAATATATAAGGGTTGTTCATCGATTGCTTGTCTCTAGCTTTGTGGTTCAGAGTACAATTTCAATTGCATTGCATGTCGGGACATATGAAATTCCATGAAAATTAAGAACTTCATCCCCTCGACAAGTGCATGAGTGGGTTTTTCATCCAAAGCCAATTTTTATTTGTACAAACTATATTCAAAGTTTTATAAATCTTTATAGTGAAAAATTGGGTCAAAGTTTTATAATAAAATTTTATAATGGAAAAATGATCATGATATAATTACAATCTCTCTGATTTTTAAAGAGTAAACTTTTTTAACATGTATACATATTATGAATTTGTTCATCAAAAGTTTGTCCAAATTTAAAGGAAAACCTAAAGATTAGCCAAATTCATTAGTTGGAGAATGACACCATGAAATATTTGGCCATGTCAACAACCAATTGATTTCTATTGATTAATTGAATGTAGAAAAACATGAACTAGCAAGTCCATAACAAAGATATAAATAATTGGTTATATTACTTTCCTATTTCATTTTGTAATTGGTCATGTTAAATGAGTTATTATTTACAATCAAATTGAGTGTTTTAAATTATGTAAATATTAAAAGCAAGTCCATAACAAAGATACAAATAATTGGTTATATCACTTTTCTCTTTCATTTTGTAACTAGTCATTTAATTGGTTATATCACTTTCCTATTTCATTTTGTAATTTCATTTCGTAATTAGTCATGTTAAATGAGTTATTATTTACAATCAAATTGAGTGTTTTGAGTGTTTTAAATCATGTAAATATATATAAAAAATATTAAACAATTAAAAAAAATAAAATTAATTTAAAATTAAATTTATGTGAAATGTGTTAGTAAGGCATGATACACCATTCATTTAATAGAACTTTATATAATTTAAATGATAATTTTTTTTATATGGAAAAAGTATTATGCCAATTTCAAGAATGGTTCCATTATTTGATTATCATTAATTGAAATAATATATAAAACATTTTTTTTGGAAGTCATGAATGAGTTTATCCATAAAAATCAGATATAATTTAAATGATAAAATAAAGGTTATATATAATTTAAATGATTATTTTTTTATATGGAAAAATTATTATGTCAATTTTTATTTAAATGAAACACGTGTTCTTTATAGATCTCTATGTCCAATGGTTGTCTTATATTGATGTATTTTGTCATGGAATGGTTTGTACTAGTTGATGTAGTGTGCACGTGAGTTGTTGTATATCTGGAATAAATACTATCCATATGTGTTTTTGTATATGTGGAATAAACACTATCGATATGTCTCATTAATGTTTTACACTTCTATACCATACCCATGTCGTTCCTTCTCATTTAAACATGCAATTTTTTTTGTTATAAGATCAGATAATAATTGATTGTTTCAAATACTAGCATTTTTTTGTTTATTTAAACATGCAATTTTTTTGGTTATAAGAGCAGATAATAATTGATTGTTTCAAATAATATCATTTTTTGTTTATGTAATGTAGAAAGTATTAAGTATGGAAAGAGATTTATACAAATATATTTTCATGTTATTTAGTTTCTCAAGTAGGATGGGATATACAGGTTAATCTAACATTCAAAATATTCATTTATGCTTGTGGAGGTAATGTCAATTTTTAAATAAGCTAATGTTATTTTTATTACTTTATTTTTGTTAAAGCATTATTAAAATATATAACCCTTAGCAAAGTTAAATTTAACATCTTTATCAAGTTAAAGTTAACATATTTATGTTAGATAAATTTAATCTATTAACATTTTCAAACATGACCATATATCTATGTATCTATTAACCTTTTCAAATGAATGGAGAATAATCTTTATTTTATCGATTTGATCTGAATGAATAAGTAGAGAAACATGGCAACATGAACACGAGTGTTACTATATACAGTAACACAATGGACACTAATGGAATTGCAATTTACATGTGTAAAACCACTACGACAATCTCTTTGGCACCCTATGTCTAGTCTTTCTCCTTAGTTTGTAACCAAAATTCATTGGGCACCACTCACTGACTTACAGACTCTTATATATGCCCACCCACCCATCATCGTTTCAAGCATCTTAATCTCTATTTTAACATTCTACGCTATTCATATTGTGACCACAATATTTGATTTGTGTTCATACATAAAGCTATGCTCTGTAATTGAGACCGAATGTATATAACTTGAGATCAAAGGTTTTCGAGGGAATTTGGTTTGTTTAATATTTCTTCTTGTCAGGAGAGACGAAAACAAGTAGTTCATTGCACCAATCACGATCTATTCAACTTCCAAGAAGAAGAACAAAAGGAAAAAATGGTAGGTGGCATTGATAATGAGGAAGTTTGGAAGGATTGGCTTGTTTATTCAAAAGATGAATTAATGGGATCCATTTGGGAGAAGGAATTAAGCATTCTGTAGAGGTATGCGGCATTGATAATCAAGAATTTTGGAAGGATTGGATTGTTTATTCAAAAGACGGATTAATGGGATCCATTTAGGAGAAGGAATTAAGCATTCTCTTGAGGTGGGTGGTGATGGAAGAGAGTTCATGGATGCTCAAGAAGAATTAGTAATCTAAGGATTATTTTAGAGATGGGTTCATCTACACAAGCGATAAAATCGTTAGTTTTTCATAAGCTTGCAACCTTTCTAATATGTTTGTGTGCCCAGAATTGAATGACATGCCTAATATTTTTTGTTTTTGGGTCCCTAATTTTATATAGGATTTTGGTCTGTAGAAAAGAAGAATTGAATGGTATCCATGTCTACCTAATAATTTTTTAGTGGATTCCCCAAGTCTTTGAATGGAAGCCATGTCCGCCTCATAAGTTTTTAGTGGATTCCCCAAGTCTTTGAATGGAATTCATGTCTATTCTGATATTTTGTTAATGTATATCCCAAATCTAGATAGGGATTTTATCTCTTGAAAAATGTTTGACTTTCATAATACTAAGGCATTATTGATATTTGATATTGGGTTAGGGATATTTTATAGGATTATGGCATGCATAATAGAAGAATATTTTAACAACTATGTTTGATTGATATATTCTTGTTACAAAGTCTTAGTCTATAAAATTCCATAATTAATGGAATGCATGTCTCCTTAACATTGTCTTGTTGATTTCCTAAATATATAAATACAATGGGTAGATTTATTGGTTTGAGTATGGTTTGGACTCCATCATATTCGATTCCCTCGTAATGCTTTAACCCTTTTACAACTATAATGTTAGGTTGTTGAAGTATCTCTATTGTTTTCTACATGAAAATAAGAATCACAACAAAAACAAGATTATGTAGTGAATAAATCACATCAGAATGTGTAGCAAATAAAAAAATCAAACTAGCATGGAATAAATCTTGCCATATAGTTGGGTGAAATCATGAAGTTGGGTAACACTTTTGTGAGAATCGAGTCTCCAAAATTCCTACTGACATTTTTTCGGCTGAATTAATAATTATTTCGGTCGAAAGACACATTTTTTCAGCAGAAAAATTTTTCGGTCGAACCTTTAGACGTCAAATCAAACAGTACCATGCCGAGGGCATCAACTTTCATGTACCATATTAACCAGACGGATTTTTTTTTATGGTAACATTTTTCGGCCGAAAACATGTTTCGTCCAAAAAACTTTTTCGACCAAAAAATGTTTTATATATCACCCACACATCGCCCCATCCACATTTTTTCGAACTGTTTGAATGCTGATAGATGTAGATTAGGTCTAGTTGTTGGTTGGTGTTGGTGGATGTTGTCGTTGGTGGTTGGTGCTGGTGGTTGGTGATGGAAGTCATTGTTGTTGGTGGTTGCTACTGGCAGTTGGTGCTGGATGTCGTTGTTGCCAGTGTTGGAGTTTCGTTGTCGTTGGTCTCGGTAAATATAACCTTTCCCCTGTTAAATATTTTTTTAATTATTTACATTTTGTTTTAGGAGGTTGACAGGGTTGAATTCGACCATGTCCATGTATAGGGACAAGCCCGTTCATTGTTGTTGGTCCATGTAAATTTAACCTTTTCCCTGTTAAATAATTTTTTAATTATTTACATTGTGTTTTAGGAGGTTGAAAGGGTAGAATTCGGGCCTGCCCATGTACAGGGACATGGTTGAATTCAACCCTGCCCATGTATAGGGACATGCCCGAACTCGGCCATGTCCATGTACATGGACATGCCCGAAATCAAATTTGTCCTTGTACATGGACATGGCCGAATATATTTCATTAATGTATTAATAATTATTTATTTTCCAATTAAATGTTTCATACTTTGTATCATTTAGTTTATAAATGACAATTTTTGTACTATTTTGCTGAGTTCATTTATACAATTAAATGTTTTATACTTTGTATCATTTAGTTGTTGATTCCTGCATTTTATAAATGACAATTTTTGTACTATATTGCTAAGTTTTCATTTATACATATAATTGTAATTTGCAAATGAGTAAAACCAAAATTCTTTCCAAATAATGTTTTGTAATTTGCAAATGAACAAAACTAAAATCATTTCCAAATAAATTTTTGATATGGAGAAAAATGGATAGTCTCTATTTCGGGCCAATGAATAAAACCAAAATTCTTTCCAAATAATGTTTTGTAATTTTTAAATGAATAAAACTAAAATTCTTTCCAAATAAATTTTTGATATGGAGAAAAATGGATAGTCTCTATTTCGGGCCTGTCCCTATACATGGACATGGCCGATTATTTTTCATTTATGTATTAGTAATTATGTATTTTCCAATTAAATGTTTCATACTTTGTACCATTTAGTTTATAAATGACAATGTTTTTACTATTTTGATGAGTTCATTTATACAATAAAATGTTTTATACTTTTTATCATTTAGTTGTTGATTCCTGCATTTTATAAATGATAATTTTTGTACTATATTGTTGAGTTTTAATTTATACATATAATTGTAATTTGCAAATGAATAAAACCAAAATTCTTTCCAAATATTTTTTTGTAATTTGCAAATGAATAAAACCAAAATTATTTACAAATAATTTTTTTGTATGGAGAAAAATAAATAGTCTCTATTTCGGGCCTGTCCCTATACATGGATAGGGCCGAATTTGGGCATCTCCATGTATAGGGACAGGCCCGGATTCCCATTACAAGAGTAAAAAATATGGAGAGAGTAAAAACTAATCTTATATCGGTATAAGTAACACAAGTGATGTAAAAAATTGTGTATCATACTCATTGTCATAGTAATCTACATAATAAAGATTATCATAGTTATATGGGGTATGCTTACTAAGCTAACTAGTAGTGATTCTATATAGCTATCTTAACCACATCGGATACAAGATTAGAACATGCTAATATGATTGATTCAAAGAGTGTGATAGTGAAAACCATTACCCTATACTAACATGAGACTAGTAATTGTGATTGAATATCAATGAGGAAAACTTTATAATTACTAATCAATGTACCGTGATTTGATAATCATCATACATGTGTTAATGTTGGCACAGGGGCAGACCTAGGGTTCAACGCTACAAGAGCGAACCAACAAAACCCTAACTACCGGCCCTTTCGGCAACACCTGCGAAGCAGATGAAGTCTCACCTGAGGTAGAGGCAGGGGTGGTTGCAAGACTCAGGTGTCTGCAACCTTAACTGGGACACAGATATGTGATTATATCACTTATAGAGCACTTATCATCGATCATTCATCAATATTCAATCCTTATTATACTTCGCAGATAGCACATAGCATCGCAGTATTCACTTAGATCTAAGGTATCTTAGTACTTAGTAACAGTAAAATAGATTAGATTCAATAGATCAACACTAAGCATATTCATACATATAAGATACGCTATTCATACACATCTAATAAGTACAAAGCATAAATATATCCATCTAAATATATCGAAACACTTAGCAAAATTAGAGATAAGCACAACAAGTCAAGGCACAAATTATAACACATAGATTTACAGGGTTCACCCCCACCTTTGGGCTACATCCACCAACTCTTCTTCTTTATTATTGTCGGCCAATCAGTTACAAGCACAAATCCGTAGAAACCCTTACTTTGCAAAGGACATAAGATATGCGCAGCCCGCTAGATCCTTCTTCCTTACCTTTCAGCACATAGCCTTTTATATCTTTACACAGGGACTTGCACTAAGTTGTGCAAGTCTATATAGAATTCACAAAACTCTCGATTACACAGATCCCTTCTTGGCACTTAGCCTATATCACATAGATACAATACAATCCTCCTCTACTAGATGCCTAGATATTTATTTATACATTACAAAAGTGGGCCTAAACGTGGGTAAACCCATGGGCTGACATCCCTTTCCCATTACATTGTCCCAAAACCCAAAAAGAGACCTGAAAGTGGGTCGAGATCCCTTGATCTCTGCTTTGTCTGGCGCTCCATCTTCGACAGGCTTTTGAAGTCCCAAAAATGGTCAAATATGACCAAGTAACTTCAAAACTTGGTCAAGGGCCAACATGCCCCCAACACTCACCCGTGACTCATCCTGAGTCACTTTGGTCTGAGCAATTCTTCCTCGAACGCCTCGAGCTTGGCTCGAGCTGCTTCGACTTGTTGCAATGCTACTACCTCTTGCTCAGTGAACTTCTGGATGAGTGCATCATTGACTGGTCCTTCTAGGCGTTGTTCTGTTGCACTCACAAGTTGTTCAAGTTCTACTCCTTGGCTTTCAACTTCAGTGAACATTTGGCATGCCTTCTCTTGCACTGGTTGAAGTCGTTGAGAGAATTCCATCACTTTGGTATGGATCGTGTGGATCTGTTGTTGGGTCGTGCGTTGCTCTGGAAACCTCTTCATCCTTTCGACTGGTGACAAGGCCTTTAGCTGCGCCTGGAATGTATCTGCATGCTGCTTTGCTTCTTGGAGCTGTGACTCCAACACTTGTAACTCTGGATTCTCCATGAGTTTTTCGTAAGTCTGAGTGCTCCTAGAGCTCAGCTGCTTGCACTCCAAGGAAAGGGATTTTATTCTTCCAACTACGTTGCGAGCAATTGCCTCTCTTAGGTCTCTGATTTCTTGAGGGGTCTCAGGCACAGTACGAAGTTCCAGGTCTGTGATGCATTGTTGAAGTTGTTGGATCACTTCTTCAAGATGTGAAACCTGTTGTGGAATTTTTTCTTCATCTCTTACTTCTATGACAGTCACAGAGCGAAGTGCTCTGTTGACCATCCCTTTACTTTTAGCTTCTCTACGATCAACTGCTCCTTGCTCTATTGTAGCTCTGCCTTCTCTTTGTACCACTATGCTTGAAGAGCAAGTTTTTCTTGTTCGACAGCACTGTGTTGTTCGACAAGTAATCTATGTACCTATGTCAAAGCCTGGATGGCTTGCACTGTCTCTTCCTGAGCTCGTCGAAGGCGAGATTCAACTTTATCGACAATCTGGTGCAATTGGGCTGGCTCATCTCCTAGTTCTATTGTTCTTGTTTTCAGAGGCGCAGTGGAGACTGTGTTGCTAGAATGGAGTGCCTGCTGCACTCCTTGGAGTTCAACCTCGATATGATTATACATATGCTCATGCTTCGCCTCCTTCTTCTCTAATACCTCTTGTGAAGCATCATTCATAGTTGCAATGATGAAATTAAAATCATCCAATGTGAGGGTAGTCCGCATCTTGGTTACAGGGGTTTTAGGTTTCTTCTGGGAGGAAGATTTTGGAGGTGAAACCTTCCGTTTATTTGACGAGTCTTCTTCGTCCCTAAGCGGTGGTACTTTGCCTTTTTGTTGTTCAATTTCTGCACCTTCAATCTTTTCACCATCACCCCCCTCGTCTGGTGAAATGGATGCAGTCCTCACAGATGTGTTGTCTACATCGTGAACCTCTTCAGGCTTCTTCGTCTTGCTTGGTCCGGGTGTATCTTGCGCAGCTTCTGGGATATCTATGTCGGACAACTCCGCAGGGTTGGCTGGAATAAGGAGGTCCATCAACCATTCCTTAGTGATTTCCTCTAAGTCTTACTCTGTTAGATTAGAATATGACGGAAACTGCTACTTGTGCTCATCAACGCACGTTGTTATATAAATGAAGTGGCAGTCCACGCTGAACTTCAATAAGGGACGAAACCTGTGGAGGGTATTCAGGGTCATCCGAGGCTCAAAATGGATGGCTTGTTTCAACTAGTTGTAGTAAGTATGGAAGACGACATTGGATTTCCATTGCTTGTTCATATCATTAGAGTACCACAAGGTACTGAACTTTGCGGCCAAAGGTTCGAAGGGCTCGATGTCAGGGAAGGTCGCACCTTCTGACATTTCGCATGCAATGAATGCGATTAGGATGAGAATCCAACTAAAGTGGAACTCATGCCCTTGGTCTTGTGCTTCTCTACAATCAAGCTCCAGTTGGTTTACAAGGTACTACGTCCAATTCATTTGTATTCCCTCGATGCAATTTCCTGCGAGGTCAACTACGAATCCAGTCACTTGGGTGGGTTGGTTCTTGCAAACTATCTTGCTTGCGATCAGCTAACATGCGAGCCACACTGCATCGTTCTAGATAGAGGTTACCTTGTAACCTTGCATGCCCTTCTCGACATCGCCATAAGTCTCTTTGATTCTCTGCTCTAATGCTCGATCTGTGGTCTTTCCAGGGTAAAAATCCTATGGGTCAAGGCCCTTCATTCTCAACCATGTGATCTGATTGATCAAGGTCAGATCCATAGTGATGCGATATTTCAACCATAAGTAACCTCCGTGGTAGCAAGACAAAAACAATTTCACGCATGCGTTTACTTCCTGGTGTCGGCCGAAGTGCGGGATCTTCATCACATTGAGTAGTGTGGACTGCGCGACGTTCTGGGTCCATGGCTGCGAGATAATCTTCGAATTCTTTCCTTTAGTCTTGGTCAGATACTTGTGTGGGGCGAGCATGCTGTAAGCCTTCCTGTCTCCAAGGTTGAAGTCATTGAACTTCAATGTTGCGAGCTTATCCTGGTCGACTCGAACTACGCGTATCCCTTTCGGGAGGTACGTCGTGACCAAAGCATAGTCAAAATCWYTGGGCACATTGTCTCGGTTGATGGCGCTTCTTAGAGGGGGTAGGTAGGGAGGTAGAATTCTCAGAATCAGCTTGGCATTCGCAATGTCATCTMTGTGCTTCGTTCTTGCCTCTATCATGGTTCTGGAAGTTCCTRCTCCGTGAGMAGTCGATGGAGARGCTTGGACTCCTCATGTTGATGATGCTTGCACACCTRCAGACATCCTTCTTTCTGACATGACTTTCTTAATCCTGATATCAGCGAGTACTTCCTTCGCAGATTCTTCAAGTGTGCTAAGCTCTTCRGACATACATGCTTGGGATAAATTATCGGGGTCACAATGATCTCARACACTGCTCAGGAATGAACAAYGAGGGCRCGATGATCAYTGTATACACATGATAGTTTGTGGGATTCAAATTATCAGTTGGAAAAAGTGTTCTTTGGGCATGGCGTGAYGAGATAAATAGGCGATCTTGGMAACGGTTTTSTTTGCAACGGTTATAAGCCTCATTAATTCGTGTCATGTCCATTATGGCATGGTTCAATGGTCTGGTGATGAKCCATCAATTCTTTTCGATCCGTTCAGAGTGGCAGTCGAACGGATATATCGGCCTCTAACGGCTATATTGCTTCGCCATGGCGAAGTGGCCTATATCGTTRTTCTGATATCTCGGYGAAGTTCAAATTCTGCAAGTTTTCCTTCTGCGAGGTACCCTCGGGAACYTGTTGTAACCTATCAATCTTAGCGTTCTTCTTATTCAACTTTCTATCCTTCTTCCCCGTGAGCTTCATCTTGGTRGTTCTTTTCCTATTTTGATTATTATTTTCCTTGGACATAGTCACTTCGCGCTGCTGAGATTCTCTCCTAAGACTYAGGGGAAATACTTCTTCTATATCTGAGACAGATACTTCAATCTTTTGTGAGTCCTCTAATGTTCTTGCAGCTTTGACATCTAGGCTTCTAGTGTCAAATAACTTCGATTTGTTCTCTTGTTCTTCAATCAACTGCGTGATCCTTCTGGCCATGAAATATTTTAACTCTTGTCTCTGTTGTTCTAAGACTTCTTCTTCTTCCTTCTTTTTGGCTTGATATCTTTCAATCCAAGATTTTCCAAGTAACATAGTAAACGGGGCGCTATCCTCAATAAACTTGTTAATCTCAAAATCTTCTTTTGTCGAAGTTCCATTGACATTCATAGGTATATGAGTGAGCCTCCCACATAGGTTTACTAGTTTTCCTCTAAATAACCCTATTCCTCTTAATGAAGGGATCATAGCAGGCCTTCCTATAGTTTCCCAACTTCTCTCTGGCATAATGTTCACTGGTGTTTCTTCATCAAGGACATAGTCAATGTCGAAGTCTCTTATTCTTGCTTCAATTCATTCTTTTTTTTTTAAATATCTTTGGTAGCCTAACATGTCGGTGATCATTCAAAGTGTCTTTCATTTGCAACAATACCTTCTCTGATTCTTGTTGGGGTTCTACTATTTATGGATTTGCCTTAGGGTTTTCTTCATTCAGATTCATTCTTTCAAGCTTAGCAATCATTCTAGGGCAATCCAATACTTCATGGTCCCAAGCTTTGCAACATAGGCAACTAGATCTTCCACCAGGGCATTCCTTAGCAAGATGTCCCAGTTTTCTGCAACTGTAACATAGGGTTAATCCTCTCTTCCTTTTAAATTATCCCCAACCTCTTCTGTATTGCGCACTAGGATCATGGTAGCTAGTCTACAAAATACTCTTTCTAGGATATTGCATCCATTTGCTAGTCCAAACATTCTTTCTATGCATAGGTATAACATATTTATCACTATATTCATCATATCTATTCATATCAAGATTTCTTTCATCTATCAGAGCCCTAGTTTTCAAGCTATGACAAACTCTATCAAACATACCTAGATCTATACTCTAGAAACAAAAATTTCCACTTATTTTACTTCTACAGAGCACAAAGCTTCCAGATCTAAGAACTTTTAACTATTATTACCTTTATCAGAGCATAAATCTTACAGATCTTACCTCTTTTCTGCAGATCTGATCTCTTTTCTTCAGAAACTTCCACTTTTACTTTTCTTAGAGCACAAAGCATTCAGATATTGCTTCTTTTCTTCAGATCTGTCCTTCCTTCTTTAACACAGATCTTTTCAGATCAAGTGGATTACTGTGCACTAGGGCACATATCCACGCACAGAGCTTCCACAGTTTCAGGGTGAATTTTTTCACAAAGCTTCTTCTTCATCAGTTCCCATCAATCACAGTTTCAAGTCCCAGCAACAAAACCATTTGTTGGCACAGGGGTAGACACAGGGTTCAATGCTACAAGAGAGCACCAACAAAACCCTAACTACCGACCCTTTCGACAACACCTGTGAAGAAGATGAAGTCTCACCTGAGGTAGAGGCAGGGGTGGTTACAAGACTCAAGTGTCTACAACCTTAGTTGGGACACAGATCTGTGATTATATCACTTATAGAGCACTTAGAATCGATCAATCATCAATATTCACTCCTTATTATACTTCGCAGATAGCACAAAGCATCGCAACATTCACTTAGATCTAAGGTATATTAGTACTTAGTAACAATAAAACAGATTAGATTCAGTAGATCGGCACTAAGCATCTTCATACATATCAGATCTGCTATTCATACACATCTAATAAGCACAAAGCATAACACACAGATTTACGTGGTTCACCCCCACCCTGGGGCTACATCCACCAACTCTTCTTATTTATTATCGTCGGCCAATCGGTTACAAGCACAAAGCTGTAGAAACCCTTACTTCGCAAAGGACAGAAGATTTGCGTAGCCTGCTAGATCCTTCTTCCTTGCCTTTCAACACACAACCTTCTATCTCTTCACACACAGACTTGCACTAAGCTCTACAAGTCTATACATAATGCACAAAACTCTCGATCACACAGATCCCTTCTTGGCACTTAGCTTATATCACATAGATACAATACAATCCTCCTCTACTAGATGCCTAGATGTTTATTTATACATTACAAAAGTGGGCCTAAATGTGGGTAAATCCATGGGCCGACATCTCTTTCCCATTACATTGTCCCAAAACACAAAAAGGGACCCAGAAGTGGGCCGAGATCTCTTGATCTCTTCTTTGTCTAGTGCTCCATCTTCGATAGGCTGTCGAGGTCCCAAAAACGGTCAAATATGACCAAGTAACTTCAAAACGTGTTCAAGGGCCAACATTTAACTCCAACTTAAGAAGTGTATTAGTTTTATCATGTTCAGGTTGTTGTATTCGAGTACAATATGCATGATATAGAATACTAAGTTCGAGTTGTGTTTACCTGTTATGACTATTATATAAACCTTATTCAATCAATGGGACTTATTCTAGTTATGCTGCTTAATCAATGGGAAAGGTTGTTCAATAAGGATACGTGATTAAAGATATTGAAACTAGTAAAGAAGATGAGAGATTACAAGATAATTTTATTTTTTAATATTCATTATAAATTGAAAACATAAAATTTATAATAATTTTATTTTTTAATATTCATTATAAATTGAAAACATAAAATTTATAATAAAATAATATTAATAAGGCATG
Source organism: Picea glauca (assembly GCA_000966675.3). Lineage (NCBI taxonomy): Eukaryota > Viridiplantae > Streptophyta > Pinopsida > Pinales > Pinaceae > Picea > Picea glauca. Next base: position 10,524 of record JZKD02S1646500.1, on the reverse strand, counting down.
TCCGTGTACAGGGACAAGGCCGAATTCGTTCTTGTTCATGTACAGGGACATGCCTAAATTCAAGCATGTCCCTATACATGGATAGGCCTCCGATCATTCTTAAGTGTAATACATATTCTCACAATTACTCACCTAAAGGTTGAGTTTGATAAAGAGTGGAAAATAACACAATACATGAAAGATTTTGTATTAATTATTTGAATGACATAAAAATGATTCTCTTACTTTCATTTTTCTATGTTTTCGTCTGTGAAAAAACTAGAAACTACGCATATAGTTACTTGGATCATATAATTATTACCTATACTTTGTAATCTCAAAATCAACTTGAAAAAAATCCCAAGATGTAAATTTAGAATAATACTTGTGTAACTAGGTTGAATGTTAAGCCCTAAATAGTGGC
>JZKD02S1646500.1:0-10111 GCA_000966675.3 Picea glauca | reverse complement strand
TATATATATTTTTTGGGGTATATTTTGCAAATCAGTTTAATTTAAAATTGTATAATTATAATATTAGTTTTTCAAATCACTGAAAATATATATATATCAAAAAATGTAATTTAAGTAATAAAAATTTGTTATTTCAATCATAATTGAGTAATTTTGTGATGATTATCTTAAAAAAAAAAGTCAAAAACTTAAAACTAGGATGAGACACAATGAGTACCATCACTCATCACTATGTATCATTCTTTCACATAGGTTGTGTTTTATACCCTTGAGTTTACCTTAAGTTTAAAACTCTAGCTAGGACTTAATTTAATTACTAATACCAAATACTTAGGAATTTAATTAAATTAAACTCACATTATTACAAAAGTACATTCAATTAAATAAAGTGAATCTCCTAAGCTTATGAGAGGTAATAAGGATGACTCTAGCATGTTGACATGAACCGATGTGGAAGTATCTATCTGATGCTACTAAAAACATCAACACTCCTTCTTAGCGAGGAAGGTACTTCTACCACCTGGAGGTGATTGGGTCTTCATAGTCAGATCTGCTACCATGACTTCTCTCCAATCCATCCGATTGGTTGCTCCCTCTGAAACAGAAGTTATCCCTACCATCTCGCTCAGACCTGTCCTTGAAGACTGGTTGCATATGCTCCTAGAAGCCTCCTACTTCTGAGCATCCTACATGCTCATCTTGTACCATGATTCCTCCTTGACAAACTTGGAAGGCTTCTCCTTCCCCCTTGAACCTGAAGGTCGACTCCCTCTGAACATCTCAACCTTCGGAGCTACCCGCTCCTTGTTCTCTATCATGCTCATCAATAGATATTTCATCCCCTAATCTCTGGACGAAAGTCTTCCTTCACCCATCTGAGATCCCCTTGAGTCACAATCCTTCGTGACCCAAGAACTTGAGCAAAAATCCTTCATTACTCCAAAGTGATGTGATGACTCAAACAAACTTGAGGTTCATTTCCTGTTGCCCAGACCTGCTGCCCAAAGTTGTTCGAGGCTGCCAACAACCTTTCTAGGATCTTTGTCCACTGCCTGAACTTTTCTGCACGTGACCTGGGGTTGCCCAAAGCCTTTGCTCACTACCCAAACTTTTCTGCATGCCTACTAGGGTTGCCCGACTCTGCTCGCTGCCCAAACTTTTCTACATTTTGCTTGATTATTTTATGGGTTGCTTGAGCCCTTTCTAGGCGTTGCTCATATATCTTAGCCTGCTTCCCAATGTTCTTGCCCACTACCCGGGGCACCTTCTCGGACCTCTATGGGTTGTTTGGATGCCATGTTGGGCTTGCCCATGTTGTCCTGACTGTCTCGACCCTTCTATTCTAGTAGCTATGTTGATCTTACACCCACACATTTGTCCGTTGGTGTCGGATGGGCACTGTAAAGTGTAGCCGACAACTGTCAAGACAATGGTAAAAACCAATGCCTATGGCATCAAGACATGTTTCACATTTGAGATACTAAAGTTACCTAGGGAAGCATACAATGTACTATTTCTGAGGCCCCAAAATTATGCCATGAGAGGCACAATTGTTGTAATAAATAAGCTCTCATGTTCCAAAAAGGATAAGGAAAATTTATTGTCCCTCTTGATAAGACAAAGAAAGTTTTAGAAGTGAACACATATGCTATAATAAACAAGGATGAACCATCGAGACCACACCCCAATTTATAGAAGCTATCTATGATGAGCAAGGAGGATGAAAAAAATCTCGATGAATACAACATGCTACTCATGGAGATCTCATCGAGGGAATAATCTAATGAAGTCCTACAATAATGAGCTTAGGAAAAACACAAAGCATACCCAGAATATATCAAGAACATATTCAAAATTGAAGCTATTGAAACAATGAAGAAATATGAGGATGGGGAGAATCCGACTAAGCAAGTCAAGAAATTTGAGAAGAAAATAATTTTTTTGTTGGATGGAGAAAGGATATAGTAGTTTCCTTGTAAAATTGGAATGGTACACTTCCAATGATGGTCCACACAATTTTCAACATGATCCGATATGACATGGAAACATATAAGAACACTATTCATATGTTGATTCCAAACGAAAAAAGGCTAAAAATATTGTGTATATTATGGGGCCATTAGATTGCATCATGTATGAAGAATAATGCATATTAAAGAGAAGCAGATACATGGTTATGGGACTCTTGATGAGATATCAATCTATATCCTACCGGGATTCATTGACAAGTTTTCATACAAGTGGTATTGTTACCAAGAAGAGATAAGAGAGGTAACAAACTAGAATACTTTGTGGTATAAATTCCAAGAAGATTTAAATAAAGGACCAACTAATGAAAACCCCACCCTAAAGACCGTATTAACAAAGATGCATCGGTTTATTAGAGAACATAATTCACAACACAATGAACAAATGGTATTGAACATATCAACCAAAGAAAGGGAATATTAGATACAGAGCAATACACAAAGGAACATTGTGATTCGAGGGAGATAAACACAACTTCAACAAAGCCACAATAGGAAATACATCAAGAAGGGTGCATATCATGAAAGGGAAGAACCTTGATATCTAGAAATGGGAAATTGTTGGGATGATAAGACAATAGAAAAAGTGATTGTATTATTAAAATAATTTATATATGTATTTGCATATAACTATCATAACTTAAAAGGAATACCTAAAGAATTTGGAGATTTAAAGATTGAACTAGACCAAGTGAATGATTTATTTATTTTTAAAGAACCTTGATATCTAGAAATAGGAAATTGTTGGGATGATAAGACAATAAAAAAAAATGATTGCATTATTAAAATAATTTATATATGTCTTTGCATATAACTATCATAACTTAAAAGGGATACCTAAAGAATTTGGAGATTTAAAGATTGAACTGGACCAACTGAATGAAAAAAAATTAAGTAGTAATCCTAAACAAAACAAAAAAGAATCCCGAATACAAGGAAAAAGTACAAGAAGAGTTACAAATTTTTTAAAAGGAGTCATTTATGAATGGGAAGAAAGTGACTAGATGCAACCCATTATCGTAACAATTAAAGACTTTTTCCCAACACCCTTTTTAGAATAAATTTTAGTAGTAGTAGAAAGAAAGGAAATCTACTCATTTCTAGATGAGTACTCAATTTACAACCAATTATTTATCAAAGAAAAAGACCAGGACTTGACCTCATTTGCAAAAAAATGGTGATGTTTTGCATAGAAGAGGAATCCTTTTGGTTTAGTCAATGCAGCAACATGGTTTTTGGGGATCATTATGAATATTTTCAAGAACTTCATTCACAAATACATGGAGGTCTATCTATATAATTAAGCATTATTTGGATGTCTAAACAACCATGTGGTACACTTGAGAATGATGTTGAACATATGCAAGGAAGGAGACTCTTTGAACCCATAAAAATGTCAATTTTTTCATCCCATTGGGAAATTACTTAGACATATAGTCTCAAAAGAAGAGATAATCGTGGACACAAATAAGGTGAAAGTCATTAAAGACTTGGAGCCACCAACGATTTCCTTGAAGGTCAAGTATTTTTTAGGACATACATGATACTACATAAAACATTTATAGGGGTATGCTAAACTAGCCCACCCATTGAAGAGACAATTAAAGAAGGAAACAACATTTTAGTGGACACTAGAATGCCAAAAAGGGTTTGAATAGCTCAAAAATTAAATAATAAAGACACCTATATCAATATTTTCATATTGGAACAAAATATTTTGTATACATGTGGATGCATTGAGAAGAGCCATTGGAGACATATTGACATGGCTAGGAGAAAAATGAATGGATTACCTTATCTAATATATTAGTAGAAAACTTTCAACGGTGGAAAAAAGTTATAGTGCCACCACCAAGAGAGAAGGTTCAAATATGATTTATTCTTTACAAAATTTTAGGCATCACTTGTTTGGAAAAGAATTTTAATTGATATATTGACCACCAAACATTGAAGTATATTGTAAAAAAACAATTTTGGCAGGAAGAATAATAAAATGCCTGATGTTATTTCAAGAATATGAATTTAATTTTTTTGTCAAGCTCAGAAAATCCCATGTTGTCTCGGATCACTTACAAAGAATAGAGAATGGAGAAGAGAACAAACAAGGAGAAGAGGATTTTCCTAATTCTAACCCATTTTTAGTATAAGAAGAACTAGACTACCTAGAGGATGATCTTTATTGTTTGTGGCATGGACGAGCACCACAAGGATTGATTGTGGCATAAGGAAGAATCCTAATTCAAAAGGCCCTAGGATTCAAAATACTATCAAGAAAGTTGTATACAATAGGAATGGATGGGATAATGAGAATATGTATATAAACAACAAAATTAGAGTAGTTGAGAAATGAAGCACGACATGGAATAAAAAGAAGATTTATAAAATGGTGCCATATATATGCATCCCATATCGAAGAGCCAATGAAGGATAAGGAGCCAAGTCTTGAAAATTATCCAATCCTGAAAGAATATGAAGATGTGTTTGGGGAGATGCTAGGATTGCCACCAAAGGGGGATATAGATTTATCTATTGACTTAATGCCTAGAGCTTCCCCAGTGTCCAAAAATCCCTACATAATGATCATGCTAGAGCTAAAAGAGTTGTAAATGCAACTAGAAGATTTGTTTAAGAATGGTTATATGCACCCAAGTGTTTCCCCTTGGGGTGCCCCAGTTATTTTTGTCAAGAAAAAATATGGAACGTTGAGGCTATGTATTGACTTCAGAAAGCTAAATAAGGTTACAGTCAACAATAAATATCATTTTACAAGGATTGATGATCTCTTTGATCAGTTGAAAGGAGAAAAGATATTCTTCAAGATTGACTTGAGGTCAAGCTATCATCAAGTGATAATCCGAGAAGAAGGTACTAGAAAAATAGGCTTTCAAACAAGGTATGGACACTATGAATTTGTAGTGGTGCTTTTTGGATTGACAAATGTGCTTGCTACATTTATGTGTCTGATGAATGGGGTAGTCATAGATTTCATAGACAAGTTTATCATTGTATTCTTGGATGATATTCTTATCTATTCCAAGAAAGAGGAGGAGCATGAGAAACAATTGAGGATGGTGCTGCAAGTGTTGAGAGAGCACCGATTGTATGACAAATTGAGTAAATGCACTTTCCATCAAAAGAAGATCCATTATTTGGGTCATTTTGTTTCAGAAGATGACATAGCAATGGATCCGAAAAATATTGAAGCAATTAAAAGTTGGCCAACACCAATAAAAATTTTAAAGGTTAGATCATTTATGGGTCTAGCTTGTTATTATAGGAGATTCATTGCAGGATTTTCCAAGATTCCACACCCAATAACATCTCTTCAAAAGAAAGGAACAAAATTCGAATGGAGTTCCAAGTGTGAAGAAATATTTTAGTGCTTAAAGGATTTATTAACCAGTGCACCTATCTTAAAAGTTGCAGATCCATATGAGGATTTTTTTGTGTGCACAGATGCATGCAAGGAAGGGCTCAACGGAGTACATATGAAAAATGGATATGCAAATTTTTATGAGTCCATAAAATTAAAGGAATGTGAATTAAATCATGCCACACATGACTTAGAGTTGGAATCCATAGTACATGCCTTAAGAAGCCTTAAGAATGTGGAGGCATTACCTTATGGGAAAAAACTTTGAATTGAGGACAGACCATAGTGGTCTAAAATATTTGTTTGAACGACCAACACTAAACACTATACAAACTAGATGGTTGGAGTTTCTTAGTGAATACGACTTTGAAATCAAGCATATAAAGGGAAACGAGAACAAGGTGGTCGATGCACTCAACAGAAGGGTGCATAAAATGCATACAACAACCATTAGTATGTATAGGACAGATTTAAAAAATAGAATTCTAGAGGTTGTAACAGTAGACCAACATTATGTGCAAGTTAGAGAAATATTACAACAGAGTGATGTTCAGCATAAATATAAGGATCAAAAACTAGAATATAATGGAATCCTATTATTATGGAATAGAGTATATGTTCCCTATTCTCAAGAATTGAGAAATTTGGTTTTGAAGGAGATGCACAATGTGCCATATGTTGGACATCCAAGATACCAAAAANTGTTTAAGAATGGTTATATGCGTCCAAGTGTTTCCCCTTGGGATGCCCTAGTTATTTTTGTCAAGAAAAAATATGGAACGTTGAGGTTATGTATTGACTTTAGAAAGCTAAATAAGGTTATAATCAACAATAAATATCCTTTTACAAGGATTGATGATCTCTTTGATCAGCTGAAAGGAGCAAAGATATTCTTCAAGATTGACTTGAGGTCAAGCTATCATCAAGTGATAATCTGAGAAGAAGGTACTAGAAAAACAGGCTTTCGAACAAGGTATGGACACTATGAATTTGTAGTGGTTCTTTTTGGATTGACAAATGTGCTTGCCACATTTATGTGTCTGATGAATGGGGTGTTCATAGATTTCATGGACAAGTTTGTCATTGTATTCTTGGACGATATTCTTATCTATTCCAAGAAAGAGGAGGAGCATGAGAAACAATTGAGGATGGTGCTACAAGTGTTGAGAGAGCACCAATTGTATGACAAATTGAGTAAATGCACTTTCTATCAAAATAAGATCCATTATTTGGGTCATTTTGTTTCAGAAGATGACATATCAATGGATCCGAAAAATATTGAAGAAATTAAAAGTTGGCCAACACGAATAAAAATTTCAAAGGTTAGATCATTTATGGGTCTAGCTTGTTATTATAGGAGATTCATTGCAGGATTCTCCAAGATTCCACACTCAATAAACTCTCTTCAAAAGAAAGGAACAAAATTCAAATGGAGTTCCAAGTGTGAAGAAAACTTTTAGTGCTTAAAGGATTTATTAACAAATACACATATCTTAAAAGTTGCAGATCCATATGAGGATTGTTTTGTGTGCACGGATGCATGCAAGGAAGGGCTTGACGAAGTACATATGAAAAATGGATATGTAATTTTTTATGAGTCCATAAAATTAAAGGAACATGAAATAAATCATGCCACACATGACTTAGAGTTGGACTCCATAGTACATGCCTTAAGAATGTGGAGGCATTACCTTATGGGAAAAAACTTTGAATTGAGGATAGACCATAGTGGTCTGAAATATTTGTTTGAACTACCAACACTAAACACTATACAAACTAGATGGTTGGAGTTTCTTAGTGAATACGACTTTGAAATCAAGCACATAAAGGGAAAAGAGAACAAGGTGGTCGATGCACTCAACAAAAGGGTGCATAAAATGCATACAACAACCATTAGTATGTATAGGATAGATTTAAAAGATAGAATTCTAGAGGTTGTAACAATAGACCAACATTATGTGCAAGTTAGAGAAATATTACAACAGAGTGATGTTCAGCAGAAATATAAGGATAAAAAACTAGAATATAATGGAATCCTCTTATTATGGAATAGAGTATATGTTCCCTATTCTCAAGAATTGAGAAATTTGGTTTTGAAGGAGATGCACAATGTGCCATATATTGGACATCCAAGATACCAAAAAACTATTTTAGTTGTAAGAGGCCAATATTTTTGTCCTNTAATTGATATATTGACCACCAAACATTGAAGTACATTAAAAAAAAAACAATTTTGGCAGGAAGAATAATAAAATGCCTGATGTTATTTCAAGAATATGAATTTAAATTTTTTGTCGAGCTCAGAAAATCCCATGTTGTACCGGATCACTTACAAAGAATAGAGAATGGAGAAGAGAACAAACAAGGGAGAATAGGATTTTCCTAATTCTAACCCATTTTTAGTATAAGAAGAACCAGACTACCTAGAGGATGATCTTTATTGTTTGTAGCATGGACGAGCACCACAAGGATTGRTTGTGGCACAAGGAAGAATCCTAATTCAAAAGGCCCTAGAATTCAAAATACTATCAAGAAAGTTGTATACAATAGGAATGGATGGGATAATGAGAATATGTATATAAACAACAAAAATAGAGTAGTTGAGAAATGAAGCACGACATGGAATAAAAAGAAGTTTTATAAAATCATGCCATATATATGCATCCCATATCGAAGAGCCAATGAAGGATAAGGAGCCAAGTATTGAAAATTATCCAATCCTGAAAGAATATAAAGATGTGTTTGGGGAGATGTCAGGATTTCCACCGAAGGGGGATATAGATTTATCTATTGACTTAATTCCTAGAGCTTCCCCAGTGTACAAAAATCCTTACATAATGATCATGCTAGAGCTAAAAGAGTTGTAAATGCAGCTAGAAGATTTGTTTAAGAATGGTTATATGAGTCCAAGTGTTTCCCCTTGGGGTGCCCTAGTTATTTTTGTCAAGAAAAAATATGGAACGTTGAGGTTATGTATTGACTTCAGAAAGCTAAATATGGTTATAATCAACAATAAATATTCTTTTACAAGGATTGATGATCTCTTTGATCAACTGAAAGGAGCAAAGATATTCTTCAAGATTGACTTGAGGTCAAGCTATCATCAAGTGATAATCCGAGAAGAAGGTACTAGAAAAATAGGCTTTCGAACAAGGTATGGACACTATGAATTTGTAGTGGTGCTTTTTGGATTGAAAAATGTGCTTGCCACATCTATGTGTCTGATGAATGGGGTGTTCATAGATTTCATGGACAAGTTTGTCATTGTATTCTTGGATGATATTCTTATCTATTCCAAGAAAGAGGAGGAGCATGAGAAACAATTGAGGATGGTGCTCCAAGTGTTGAGAGAGAACCAATTGTATGACAAATTGAGTAAATGCACTTTCTATCAAAAGAAGATCCATTATTTGGGTCATTTTGTTTCAGAAGATGACATAGCAATGGATCCAAAAAATATTGAAGCAATTAAAAGTTGTCCAACACCAATAAAAATTTCAAAGCTTAGATCATTTATGGGTCTAGCTTGTTATTATAGGAGATTCATTGCAGGATTCTCCAAGATTCCACACCCAATAACCTCTCCTCAAAAGAAAGGAAAAAAATTCGAATGGAGTTCCAAGTGTGAAGAAAACTTTTAGTGCTTAAAGGGTTTATTAACAAGTGCACCTATCTTAAAAGTTGCAGATCCATATGAGGATTTTTTTTTGTGCACGGATGCATGCAAGGAAGGCCTTGATGAAGTACATATGAAAAATGGATATGTAATTTTTTATGAGTCCATAAAATTAAAGGAACATGAAATAAATCATTCCAGACATGACTTAGAGTTGGAATCCATAGTACATGCCTTATGAATGTGGAGGCATTACCTTATGGGAAAAAAATTTGAATTGAGGACAAACCATAGTGGTCTGAAATATTTGTTTGAACTACCAACACTAAATGCTATACAAGCTAGATGGTTGGAGTTTCTTAGTGAATACGACTTTGAAATCAAGCACATAAAGGGAAAAGAGAACAAGGTGGTCGATGCACTCAACAAAAGGGTGCATAAAATGCATACAACAACCATTAGTATGTATAGGATAGATTTAAAAGATAGAATTCTAGAGGTTGTAACAATAGACCAACATTATGTGCAAGTTAGAGAAATATTACAACAGAGTGATGTTCAGCAGAAATATAAGGATCAAAAACTAGAATATAATGGAATCCTCTTATTATGGAATAGAGTATATGTTCCCTATTCTCAAGAATTGAGAAATTTGGTTTTGAAGGAGATGCACAATGTGCCATATATTGGACATCCAAGATACCAAAAAACTATTTTAGTTGTAAGAGGCCAATATTTTTGTCCTGGTGACGGACTTTTCAATTACTTTCTAATTAACTTAGCAAGCAAATGAAGAGTTGTCCATTTAATTATCAATCTGGGACTCGTATGAACTTGTGAACTGTCGTGCACAATTTACGCAAGAAGAGTGTTTCTTTTACTATGGTGTTGTAGCACTTTAATGTCACAATTCAAATATTCAAAATACTTTGATTAAGTCACCAGACTATGCTATCGCCTAAGTTGCAGGAAAACAAATAGCGTTCGGGCAGGAAATTAAAGTCACTTGTGAAAATTGAAATCACACTTGCAGAAATTAAAATCACACGTGCGGAAATTGAAATCACACTTGCGAGAATTGAAATCACACTTGAA
>JZKD02S1646489.1:138655-151137 GCA_000966675.3 Picea glauca | reverse complement strand
GTTTACTTAAGCCATAAATTCGTCGTTTCTGCAGGACCGACCCTGATCTGGATGTCAAATCATCTCGGGCGAAGGTGTATTGGCGGTCGAGAGGCCGACTTAAGCATTTAATGTGCCGTATTAGAAGATGTGCGGCTTTTTATATGGACAGTCGCGCATCGTGTGCTTAAGCGCGCACAACACGTTCTTATCCCGCGCATACACGCACACCTTACTGATGTGAAGTTTTGCATAGTTTCTGACCTTTCTGGAATGCTGTGAACAGTGACATGAATGAATTCATTGCTGTTTTGATGCTGTAGAGTTCTTGTCGCTATGTGCAGATGATGTGGAGTTCTCGTTGCCATGTGCGGACGAAATTTCAGTGCTAACAATGAGTAAATAATATATAAGCAAATAAACATGCATTTAGTTATGTAAAATACTCTAGAAAAAAATTAAGTGGTCGCATACCTTAATGAGATTCTCTTTGTTTCGAGAATAGGTTATTATCTACTGAACAGGGCCAACCATGTGAAGGTGGAAGCTCATATGGTCCCTCCCCCCCTCACATCGCTCTCAATTCCCCATACCCAACAAATTATTCTCTTTATATAGAAAACATATAGACATTCATGCATAACTAGGATAGTCATCAAAACATATGAACTTATAAACATTGAAGCATATGAACATACAAACATCGATAAACATCCAAATACAAATCATTATACATCTATTTTTTCTTTGATTTATGTTTTTTTACATTCATAAAATTGACAATTGGGGTATCATAATCATCCAAGGACATTGTATTTTGTGTTCCCTATCCTTCTATTGTTTGTGTTTTCATGCACTCATGTACCATACTTTTGGTACGTCGCTGAGAAGGGCGTCGAGGCATCTGTTCAGGGTCATGAACTGCAACAACGAAAATGATCATATCGATATGTTGAAATATAATTGAAATAATTAATTCATTATTTTGATTAACATTACACTATTTCCCTTTACCTTTCTGTATAGTTGTAACAGTTGGTGCATTAATTTCTTGTCCAATTATTGGTTCCTCACACGATTCACCCTCCTAAACTACATGATCTTCAATTTTGAGAAGATAATATATAAGTATAAGTCAGGAAATAAATATCTACAATCACAGTAAATATTTCTAATTCTAAAGCATATATACCGGAATGGGTACTCTTCTCTCCACTATCATTGGACATGTGCACCCTTGTATGATGTAGCGTCTGTTGAATACTGCTAGATTCATTGCTACAGTAGCATTGTTGCTTGAAAACAAACATAAATACTTAGTTAAGGGTGATATAATAAAATATGAATAGACTTTACAAGCATGCTACTGTGGTTTCCTTATTCATTTGATTTACCTACGTGGCTGAGGAGATAGGAATCTGGCCCGAGATTTTTCTATATTCAATCACACTTTTAAAACTGTGCTTGTAACCAAGATTTAGGTCCTCTTCGGTGGAAGCAGTGTCGAACATATTTAACTGCAAAGCATAACACCATTAAAAATACCAATAACAAAAACACATATTTGTTCACTATTGTTAAATAAATATTAACCACAGTTAATCATTTAAATCTTACTATTCGAGCTTTTAATTTTCCATAGCCACCCTAGCCTAGTTTATGTTGGCCGTGTTTTTCCACTCTGGCCTTGGTTGCTTTGGAGGTGTCTAGTAGCCTACATATAGAATTTTTGAAAAACAATAGATATCGGAATTATTACTTAAAATAGGAAATAAAAACATAAATGATCATATTTCACTGATAATATGACATGTGTTGTACCTTGCTTGACTAGCTCGTGGATGTCTTCTTTGTTTTTTAAACAAGTTATCCTTTGCATCCTATATCAGGGCCTTCCACTCTTTCTCTAGAACCATGGGAGGGTGCTCGTGCTTAAGGCCTAATTGCAATTTTTCCCTATACTGGGCCCTGGTATATTTTAAATTCTCGTCAGCTAACTTTGTAACCACTTTCTTGTTGAAAGTGTTGTCGAACAAGTTTACCATGTGGTCTATTAAATCATCTTTCCTTTTTCTATCTTGGCCATTCCACCATGTGCGAATGGTGGGGCCAAACAAATCCAATGCTTTGTCAGTTCAGTTTCTATAGAAAATATTGTTTGTTGCAGAAACGTGTTATCCATTAATTTATAATAATCTCAACAAATATCCATTTCAATTTCATGTAAAAAATGAATCAATTAATTAGCAATTACCTGCAATCTTCTAAATCTTGATCGAAACACATGTGTCATCCACCAGAAAGGTGACATATAGTGATCCAGTGCTTTTAATTTGTTCTGATCCATGCATAATAGTTTCCTCTCCATCTACAATACGTTCCTCTCTGGAGTCATGTGGAGTCCCAGGCTCTAGCTCATCATGCTCCCGCGTGTCATGTCGGTCAAAATCATTTCGCTCATCAATGGATTCAAGGGGAACCTCAGGAGGCTCAAAAATCCTCACTTTCACTTTGGTATGTCGACATTCTTTGTGCATTGGACCATCACTGCTACCTATAGAAGTTGCAGGATCGACAGGTTCCTGACACACAGGGTTTAAAAACTCTTACAAATGAAAAACTTTACTTTATCAGATCATATACAAAATATAAAGCAAAAAAACGGATATGAAATTGTCATAGATGATAAAAATATGTGAAGATACCACTTACCCCAAAATTAGTTATTGTATTTTGTAGCTCTACAATTCTTGCCATGTCCTCCTATGTCAGGAGTCTTTTTCTAAGCAAACCTAGATATTCTATGTTAGCCTTCTTCAAGGCATTCGTTACAGTTGTCATTGGGTCAGTGGAATAAAATATTTCATCCTCATCAATATCCTCAGTGGGAGCCTTCCCACATTGACCATGCCACAATACATTGATGAATAAAATTAATGAGATGAACTTTAACATTTGAGAAATTTAGTTGTTGTAGTCATAAGTTGTTACTATATTTAACATTTACCTGGTGAGGCACAACGGGTGCCTTTCCATGGTCACCCTGGATAGATGTAGAGGGTGATTTTCAGACACGGTCACCCTGGACAAATGTTGACACAATAAATCAATCAACAAAAGTTATGAAATTCACATGTAACATTAAAAAAATGAAATATTGAAGTAATATCAGAAAAGCAATAACAAAATTTCAGAAATTTAGTTGTTGTAGTCATAAGTTGTTACTATATTTAACATTTACCTGGTGAGGCACAACAGGTGTCTTTCCACAGTCACCCTGGACAGATGTAGCGGGTGATTTTTGAACACGATCACCCTGGACATAATTTGACACAATAAATCAATCAACAAAAGTTATGAAATTCACCTGTAACATTTAAAAAATGAAATATGAAGTAATATCAGAAAAAAAATAATAATGAAATTTTCAGAAATTTAGTTGTTGTAGTCATAAGTTGTTACTGTTTTTAACATTTACCTGGTGAGGCACAGGGGGTGCCTTTCCACTGTCACCTTGGATAGATGTAGTGGGTGATTTTCTGCCATGGTCACCCTAGACAGATGTTGACACAATAAATCAATCAATAAAAGTTATGAAATTCACCTGTAACATTAAAAAAATGAAATATTGCAGTAATATCAGAAAAAATAATAATAATAATAATGAAATTTCTGAAATTTAGTTGTTGTAGTCATAAGTTGTTATTCTATTTAACATTTACCTGCTGAGTCATAGTGGGTGTCTTTCCATTGTCACCTTGGACAGATGTAGCCTATGATATCTCACGGTCACCCTGGATAGATGTTGACACAATAAATTAATCAACAAGAGTTATGAAAAATAAATAATGAAAAATGAAATATATGCAGTAAAAAATTTAAATACTGCAGTGATAAATTGTAACAATGATCAAAGGTTGATTTGAATGGTATGTAATATATTTACCCCCATAGTCACACCCCCTCCATCTATTCGACTTAAGTTGTAATCGATCAACAACTCTTCACCTAGAAATATTGTTTTTGTTGAACATACAAATATACAATTTCCTTCGCGTCCCTCAAATATGCAATTCGGTTTCTTAGTTGTTGCCACTAGTCATGTACTATTTATAAAACCTACAATGTTTCTAGTAGCTCTTGTCCTTCCATCAATATACATAGTTTCCCCTTTATTTTGATTGTTATCTACTAGTTGTATATAATTTGCGGCAACTTTGTATCTACGCATACTTCACGTATATCGAACCAACAACAACTAGTGATTGTATTTGTATAATGGTCCGACATACTCCATCAATTCAGTTACAGTTCCATAGCCAACCTTTATGCCATCCATGGAAAATAACTCCAATCCATGTAAGGACGAAGGAGCAATGTGATACATCCTCCCACTAACGAAGAAATATGTGTCTAGTTTAGGTATCTCCTTAGGTGCCCATCATTGCACTAGATGTTTATAAATCAAGGGAAACTCAATGTCACCTATGCTCTCAGCATCATAATTACATGACCCTTCGTTGGCAATAAAAAATTGCATGCGTTTATGAAATCTTTTCCTTACCATTTCAGATCTAGTTCATCTAGAACTAGTAGATCTAGTACAACACATATCACTTTCAACCTCTCTTAGTATATCATGATCATCACTCGAGGAAGATAGATCCGACAGATACCTATTTGGTGGTACCTACACTAGTTAAAACGAGAAGATAAGTTATCATGCCAATATATGTTTGTGGTACCAACACAGTTGCATATAGTTGCATTTAGTTGCAATATCATTGCATATAGTTGCATAAGTTGTATTGTTGCATAAAGTTTCATATAGTTGCATATAGTTTCATAACTTGCATATAGTTGCATACTTGCATATAGTTGCATACATTTTCATAAGTTTCATAAAGTTGTATAAGTTTCATAAGTTGCATAAGTTGCATAAGTTGCATGTTCCATAAGTTGCATAGTTGCATATAGTTGCATATTTGCATATAGTTGCATAAGTTGCATTTTTTGCATAAAGTTGCATATAGTTTCATATAGTTGGATAGTTGAATATAGTTGCATATAGTTGCATCTTGAAGAGTGGTTCCAAGGGTGGATTAGAGGAATTCTCATAAAGTTGCATATTTTGCATATATTTTCATATTCTCATAAAGTTGCATAACTTGCATATAGTTGCATACTTGCATATAGTTGCATAAAGTTGCATAAGTTCCATAAAGTTGCATAATTTGCATAAGTTTCATGTTGCATATAGTTTCATAGTTGCATATAGTTTCATATTTTCATATAATTGCATATGAAATTGTTGCAATATAGTTGCAATATAGTTGCATTAGTTGCACTATAGCATAAAGTTGCATATAGTTTCATAGTTGCATAGTTGGATAAGTTGCATATTTTCATATAGTTGCATATAGTTTCATAGTTGCATATGTTGCATTTTTTGCATAAAGTTGCATATAGTTTCATATAGTTGAATAGTTGCATATAGTTGCATCTTGAAGAGTGGTACCAAGGGTGGATTAGAGGAATTCTCATTCTTGATGGAGAACAATTGTTTAATGTGCATCTTGCAAACAACATTGCTCTCAAAATTGAACTCAAACATAGAAGGAATGATGTAGTGTTTGCATATCTTCACTAGGACAACATGTGCAGTGGTCAAAAAGGAAAAGGCAGAGGCCCTTATTATTCGGTAGGATGAATTCCCTAACTAGATTGTTAAAAAATGGGAATTTATTTAGATGGGATATATTATAAGGTGTTTAGGAATCCCCTTTAGAATTGGCGTACTTGTAGAAGACTTACGCAATTGGGTGTTGAACAACTTTGAGAATCACCTTCATAGATAATTTTCTCAAGATGTATTACTTGCAAGGAGAATCACCACCATAGCTAACAATATCTTTCCAGAAAGACATTTATTGTTCTTTTTCTTTTTTCCTTCTATTATAGGATATAGGAAATTGAATATGCTTCTTATAGGTAATTTGAAATTTGGAGGAAACAACCTATAGGCAAGAATAGAGGCCTCCCATTGGCATCGTGGAACTTTTATATAATTCCCAAGGAGACTAGGGAATTATCGTGGAATTTATAATTCCCATGTTAAAGTATAGCCCCTAAGAGTTATCCAATCTATCTGGAAGAATGTAATGAGCATAAATGGAAACTTGTAGAAACTCACAAAAACAAATTGGAAATATGAAAACTAATACGTAATGTGTAAAATAATAGGGCACATATAGCATAAATTTCGACAATAGTTAACTAGTACTCTACAACAGTATGTTTTGTGTTTCTGTATATTGATATTTTGAATACTTTCTTACAGATCAGAGAAAAGAGATTGTTCATTCTATGTTAGGAAAATTAATGTGTAAACCCAACCTCCTCTAGCTCCTCAAGTCTGTAAGGTTGATGAAACCAACTAAACCATGGTGGTCAAAAAGCAACCACATGTTAGGCTGCAAGCGAGAAAAAGCAAGCCTATTTTATTAACATTATAACTATATTGTCCTATTTTATTTTATCTTCCTCAAGACATCAAGGGTAACTCCATGTTTATTAGCAACTTATGTTCTCATCATGGTTTTATAATTTCACATTACTCGCATTCACTCATAATTTTTTTCTTTAATCATTGTGCTCTAGCTCCTTTAATATTCCTCTCATGACAATGATAGTAGAATTGGTTCTAAAATTACCAATTGTAGTCAAAATACCAAAATAAAGTCAAATTGGTGTCCAAGAGTGCAATCTAATTATTTTTTCATAAGTATCAAACATAGAAGGTTTTGTGTAATTGAAACATCAATAAAAGGGTTTGATATACTTATTGAGATTTGTGGTCCCAATGAAAAAATATTGATATCAATAGGCTATCTTTCATCTTTTTTTGTATCACTTGATCATTGTTTCATGATTCTATTACCTAAGCCATAGTAAGCTCCTTTTGTTTCTTGTTTCTTGTTTCTTGATTCTATTATCATTTTTCTATATTTTTAAATTTAGAGGTAGTTCCTAAAATTTTCCTTGGTCAAGCTATGGTTCAAAAACTCTAGCACATGCATAATTGTGCACCAATAATAGATTGAGAGGAACATGAAGAAATTGATATGGATGAAGAGGATAATATTGAGGATCACATTCTTGCAGATAAATTGGATAACTCTTAGGGGCTATACTTCAACATGTTTCTCTTAAGAAGCTTGTTTGTGTGGAAACTACTTCAATTTCTATGGGACATGATCATTGTGATGTCAAGAAATATGACAATATTACTGTCCTTGTGTATGGACAATTCATACCATCTATGAGCACAGAGTACCATTTATATAAGATAAATTGGTAAACAATTATTCATAATAAACACACCTAGTTAAGGTGCTCTAATAAATGCCCCTAGCTTCCATATCCAAAAGAAAGGAAATAGAATTGTTTCAAGATTCTATTACCTAAGCCACAATAAGCTCCTATTTTTTATTGTTTCTTGACTCTATTATCTATTTTATGTACTTTTAAATTTAGAGGTAGCTCATAAAAAATTTCCTCGTCAAGGCATGGACTGAAAACTCTAGCACATGCATCATTGTGCACCAATAGTAGACTGAGAGGAACATGAAAAAATCAATGTGCATGAAGAGGATAATATTGAGGATCACATTCTTGCATATAACTTGGATAACTCTTAGGGGATATACTTTAACATGTTTCTCTTAAGAAACTTGTTTGTATGGAAACTACTTTAGTTTCTTTGGGCCACGATTATTTTGATGGCAAAAAATACAATGATCTTAGTGTCATTGTGTATACACAATTCATATAGTTGCATAAAGTTTTAACATGTGTTTTATGATATTTCTAGTCCAATACTAGAATGGGTAGAGTGATATTCTTATGTTGTCTAGTTGTGCAACACTTCCCACTGACTTGACCTCAAACCAAAATCAAATTATATAATGTTATAGGTCCAAGAAAAAACCATGTAGAATTGAAGGGATGAGACATGGAATACAAATGGGATGAAATATAATTAAAAGAACAATATTTCCCTAGATGGTGTTAATTCAAGATGAGACAAGGATGGAACATATGCATAGTGGGTGAAGATAAAACATTGACTTGATTAGTAAATAGAGACTATAGGTGCATATGGAAATCCTAGAAAGTGTCATACTGCCACACTAACAATATCAGGGTTGACTTAATGGATGTGTTGACTAATCATATTCAACTATGTGGTATTGAAGATCACAACATGGAAGCTTCAAAAGGACAAGTGGTGGAATTTGAATCTCAAATTTGAGGGAGAATTTAGTTGGGTGCTATAAAGCATTTTGGGTCTGCATGATCATGCAATATTTTCCCTTTATGGTTTTGTCTACATGAGTACTATGCCAAACCTAAAGTTGAATTTTAATTCATCTATAGTTTTTTAAGTCTGATTTGCATGAGTGGATTTTGGCCCTAACATTCTCCACACAAAAGAGATATTGATGGGGGTGGTGAGCATAATCTTTAAGGATTGAAATAATAGAATTGAATTGTAGTTTTTTTTTTTTACCTCATCAATGGTTTTGGGTGCCCTTTATTTTGGTAGTGGTTCATAGGCCTAAGGTGTTGGCTCAAATCCTTTACATTAATCTCTAAGAATGATACTAGGGTTTTAGGTATCTTCTTGTGAATTTTTTGTTGTTTTGAGGGTGTGTTTATCCCACACAACTTATTGAATGTATGTGGGGGGGCTAGATGTTTGGTTTTCTCTCACAGACATATTGCTCCCTTGCACATTAATGAAGTTTTTTTAAAGGGAAAAATTAGTTGACATACGGTCACAACTCTCTCATTGTCATTTATTTAATTTGTTTTCTTCATTGATGGTGTTGGGTTCCCTCTATTTTAGTAGGGGTTTGTAAGATGTGTGGAAAAACCTTGAGAATTTACAGTAATGGATGGGATACTAATGATCCCAAGATTGAAATATAAAATGGAGAATGTGAACATCTTCATGGCATGTTTCAATATTAAAATACCAGAAAAATTAAAAGAAGAGAAATAATACCATGTTGATGTGATTGTCGGCCTCCTTATCCTCACGCACAGGTTTCAATGGTGTTCACTCCTCCTCCTCTATCCAACATGCCCTTGATCATGACCTTCTCCTCGTGTTCCCTCCTCAATGCCCTAAACCTCCTTATGCTTATCCTCACGCGCAGGTAGACCTCCTTCTCCTCCTCTGTGTGACCTCCTCTCTTCCCTCGACCTCCTTTTCCTTCTCCTCAAAATCCTTCTTCTTCTCCTTCTCCTCGCATTCATGTTGAAAAATACTAAGACAACTGAGAGGGGGGGTGAATCAGTAATTACTGTTCTTAAACAATATATGACTATTCAAATAATTTTTAAGCTCTTCCAAGTGACCATCAATATTATACAACATATGAACAACATGAGTAATGAACATCAGTCACACATAAGATACACACAGAGACATAGTTTCATGAGGAAACCCATAAAGGGAGAAAACCTCTTCTTCTTTGAATGATAGGTAGTCTTTTAAGTTATGTACATCATCTATGTTTGAGCACCAACTCAAAGTGAGGCTTCTACCTCTGTTTTACAAGCTCCAACTTATTGAGAGCACCAACTCTCTGGTTTCTCTAGCACCCACTAGAAGGAAGAACCAACTCCCTGAGTGTTCCAACACCAACTGGATGGAAGCACCTACTTCCACTTATACAAGAACCAACTTGTATACAGAAAACTTTGTGTTTTCCCAAGCACCACTCTGCCACCCTATTTTTCTAGCCACAACCAGATGAAATCTCCAACTTTCAGTATTCAAGCATCAACTTGAATAATAGAGGACTACAGTCCTCCCTATCACCACCCTACCTCCCTGATTAAGAATAAATGACTAAATAACAAACAATACAGATGTCTTACTTCTTACCCCTTCTTCTTTGTTCTGCAATTCTTCTCTTCTTCTATCTATTCTGCAATTCTGCTCTGCTTCTATCTATTTTGTAGTTCTGCTCTACTTCAAACTATTATGCAATTATGCTCTTACTTTTGTCTGTTCAGCATCTCTGAGTTTTATCTCACAGTATGCATACTGTAATTTTACCTTTCTTATAGTTGAACTCATTTTTCTAGTTTGAATAGCCAACCTCCCACAGTCATTGTGTTTCCATTTTATCCTATACCCCTTATTCAGTTACACCTTGAATCTCCAAGAAAACGCCTCAGCAACTGAATCGCCAAATGTCCAATAACTATGATTCAGTTCTTCTAACTGAAACATAACTGATCAATTAACTGTGAAGTGAAACAGTAGCCATTCGATCATATTTCCAATTAATCAATACCATTGGATTAATTCCACAGGGTATCGCGTTTATCTCATATGCCCACTGGTTGTGACCGAACGCTAAGAAGAATTGATTTCGCGATTTTGCATTTCAGCATTCTTCTGATGAAGGGTCTCGACTCTCCATGTCACGATCGCCAAAATAGAGCTTGGTTGCACTAGCTCCTCCCTCCAACTCTCGACGATGTGACCATGCACTATGACCACTTGCCAAACAAACAAACTCTTCATGATTTCGCACTTTTGTCGTGAGTCTCATTGAATCCTCCAACTCTTGGTATTTGAAACTCTGAAATGGATCCAGATAAACGGTCCATGCTCTCCCTTTGATTGATGACTCAGACTAAATCGTGGTTTCACATTTCACGATTTCAAAGGATAGAGCACCTCCTTCCTTTAACTTTCTAGTCAATGAAAAGATGACCTCTCACCACGTGTATTTTGCATCCATCTATCAACCACCCTCGATCCAAGGGTTTAGGTCAATCCTCGATCCGATGGCCCAGATCATTTCAGGATTTCACATATCGTGAGTTCCCACACCATGATCCATTGACTCCTCCAATGTGTAAGTCAGCGAAATTATAGTCACTCACCATGTGTCCTTCTTGAATATGGACAGTTGTTATCGGACTAATCGGTAGGTGTAGACACTAATTGATCTCCCTAGATCCACTTAGATCTAGAACAAAACACACCAGAACATGACGCTTTCCTTAAGTTTTAGATATTGAATTTACTAACTAAAGAGGGATGAGTGACATACCGTTAAAATGTCGCTTCCTCTTGCCATCGCCATCCTAACTCCATTCCAATGCTCATATCATGATGATCCTGCAAAAGAACACAACCAACCAAAGTGATGGTAATAGAATAAAATCAATATAAACCTATGTATGTGATCAAGGAATCATACAATAAAACACAACAAGATTTATAGGAAAGAATCATATTATTGTATCATATTAAATGTGAAAGAGAGATTACAACCATGGCCTTGATGTCGTAAGGTCCCTTCCAATTGTCCTTCATTTCCCACACACTTTCACTCCAAGAATTTTGAGAACACAGATCTGATAGTATTTATAATCTATCTTGACAAAGGCAAATCTCAAAGCCACTCCAACCAAGCTAAAATCTCCAAGCTAACCAAAGCTAACTTTCTCCATGAGAACTCCTCTCCTTTTATAAGTTGAAGAGGATAAGGTGAGGAGGTTAGTATGATCCCACTAAATCATGAAAGCGAGTAAGATCCAAACCATTCTGATGCCACCTCACCATAGAAGTTTCTCCTTCTAGAAGATTCAAGAAAACGCTTTTTTTTCCCACGTGTAGGCATTCTCGCACCTTGCCTATAGAGCAACCTGTGAACATCTCGCACCCTAGCTATGGTGCAACCTGTGAGAATCATGCATTCTTGCACTCTTCCTATATAGCAACCTGCGAACTTCCTTTTTTACAAGGTTTTTACAAGGGAAAATGCAACTTCTTTTCTCAAGAAAAGTTATTCTCCCTTCTCTCTTTAGGAACTCGGGCCACTGACCCCTCTGAAGGAAACAGATAGGTTTACATCATTAATGGTCATAGGGATGATGAAAATAATGTGTAACAGAGAGCCCCCCAAAGTATGAATTTAGAACAGATTGATAGATGAAATACTTTGTCAAGTGTGTGTAGGGAACAAGAAACAGTCGGTCGGAAACCTGCCAACAAACAAGGAAATACAGTACAATAATATATCATCACTGAGGTAGGCATTCCCATACTCAAAATACAAATGACTCAAAGAATAAATGCTGACATGCGAAGATCCATGTTGAGTAAGACAAGTCATGGCCACCAAACATACACTGTGGATCCATGCCGATATGACTCAAATCTGAACATAGCCACCAAAAATACACTGTGGAACTATGTGTTAAAGACTCAAATTTGAACATAGCCACCAGACATACAACGTGGATCTATGCAATAGTACAAACTAAATATACTCCAATGCAACCTAGATCTGTTAGAAAAGATCCAGGATCTTCATCTCCACCACTCTATAGTACGAATCTAACCATGTGAATACATGTGTCAAAGTCGAACATGGTAGAAACCACTTGATTACCGGTCATTAGTGTAT
>JZKD02S1646489.1:120811-130861 GCA_000966675.3 Picea glauca | reverse complement strand
TTTTGACTCAAATTTTGCAGTTAGAGATCTTAAAAAAATTTCCACCAAAGTAGATTCGGTTATTGTTTCTCCCAGATTTCTCATGCGATTTACAATATCATCAAGACGTAAAAAGTAATTTGCAATGCTTTCCTCATTATTCATTTTAAGATTCTCATATTGAATTCTGAGAGTTTGCAGATTAGCACTTTTTACCTTTGCATCGCCTTCATAACTCAAAATGATTTTGTCCCATATGTCCTTTGCTATGTTCAGCTGCATGACTTTGACAAATTCTGATTCAGTTAGACTTCCTAACAGAGCATTGAATTCTTTTGCATTGGTTTCGTAGGTTTTTCTTTCTGTTGGATCTGTTGGTACTGCAGATGGATATTGATATCCTCCTTCAACAATAGCCCATACATCTTCTCCCAGAGACTGAAGATAAGATCTCATCCTTGTTTTCCAGAAGATTAAATTGTTCCCATTGAAGAGTGGAAACCTGATAGATGCTAATCCGTCTTGAATGCTCATTTTGATTGGTCTTCCTTCTAGAAGCTAAGCCTTTTCAGAAGGACCTAGCTCTGATACCAATTGTTGAGAAATACTGAGAGGGGAGGGTGAATCAGTATTTTGAGCAATCAATTGGATTTTCTCTTTTCTTTCACTGAAAACCTTAGGCTAATTTGTAGGGACCAGCTATTGTATAGTCTTAAGAAAACAAGAGTGCATCCAAAGATCTTATTATGAATTTCTCCATTCATCAGATGTCTATTAAGCAGTAATTCAGTGCAGTAATAACAAAATAAACCAACACACATGAGTAAGACACATGAACACCAGGATTTAAGGTGGAAACCCAAATCAGGAGAAAACCACCGCTGTCGTTGTCTCTGTCTTCAATAATTATTCTAAACAAAATGTTTTACAACAATGTACTAGTGCATACTCATACCAGTACGCAGGCTTCTACCTGCAGAAGGCTACAACCTTCTCTCATTTACCAGCCTTTCCTGGAAGGGAGCTTCAACCCCCTGAAGATAGCACCAGTTTCTACTGGTAGGTTGCTTTTACTGAAGGCTTTAACCCTTAGACTCACTGCTGACCGCATTTCATCAATTTTCACACTGAATCAGTAATAATATGTGTTGCTGAGCAGTTCATATCTATAGTAACTTACCCGGATTCATTGTAGATATGCCACCCAACTGCTACAATGAGGTTCCTCCCACTTCAAACTTTTATGTCGTATGCACAAATGACCTCAGCAGCCGGTAGATGTCCCTACTGTCAGAAACTGGCCTCCACCTCTTGCAAACAGACCCCTGTGACCAATCAACATCCTTACCGCTCTCCTTGCTTGCATATCTTCCATAGAAAAGGGTATCAACCCCTTCTTAAGACCATGGGTCAAAAATATTCAACCCTCACCTCAATCCCTATTTCTCTGGATCCATATTTATAGCTCTGTAAAAATTTGAATTAAACCTACACGCGCCTTTTGGGTTTTCGGCATTCTTGGTGTAATAGTTTCTTTGCCTCTTGAGTTCGTGATTTGTCGATCCCCGACTTCCTCCGTGCTCTTGACATGCGTCCCACCAAATGGACGGCTCAAATTCTACATCGGGGTTTTCTCCCCGATCCTTTGTTCACGGGAATATTGATTTGTCGATCGTCCAAATCCCGACGCTCCTTTCATACTGACAGTTGGTCCCCACTGATCGGGATTTTCAATACCACGATGCGCCTGTCCACTGATGGTTCCTGGTCTCTTCCTCTATTGTGATGATAGTTGTTCCCCACTGATCAGGTTTTCGCGATTCGCGACTTCAAATTTCACGAACTCCTTGTTCCCGGGATCTCTGATATCCCGATGTCGACTATTCCCAAGTTGCTGACACCTGTCCACCACTAGTTCCACCTGTGGCCCACATGACTCTCCTATCGGGATATCGCATATCGCGATTTCAGGGTTTTCATTGTCAAGATATTTTGACATTCCAAAGTCCCGATCCCCGATCCCCGATACTCTACTGACGTCACACGTGGTTTGACACGTGTTAAATACTGACACGTGTCACTCTGATTCGTGGCTTACGTGTGCCTGAATTATTGAATCTTCCTGACACCTGTCATTACCTGTTTGTGCCACATGTCCCTAGATGATGTGGTCTGCTATCATGAGTTGGATCGACAGTCTAGATCACATGTTTATCTGACGGTTCAGGTTCAGTCAGGATTTCTTTCATCACGATTTTGGGGTTTCTGTTGTAATTGATCACGGGACTCATGAAACTCCGATTCCCAATTCTCCGATGAGCAAATCTCCACCAGTGCCCGATCCTTTGCCACCTGTCCTTGCAGATGGATGGTCCCTATTCCTCTGGGATTTTGAGACTTTCGATGTCTCAACTCACTTGTCACCGGGATCCTCGATTTCCCGATGCCTCACCAGAATGTTGACACGTGTCCTGCCTAGATCAACGACTAGGATTCTCTCTCCAATATCCCAATGACTCGTCCAAGATTTCTCCTCTGCATAGTAGGACTTAACCCCTGCGTGACTCTTACAGATCCGACGGCTGTCGGGTTTTCTTCTCAGATTCTCCAGCTCAGATCACTTCTTTTGCATGCCAACTCCTGCGCTTAACCTCTGCGCAGCTTCTGCAGATCTGACGACTGTCGGCGACCCTCTTCAGCGATCATATGTGCCCATCCAAAACTCGACCATACACTGATTTTCTTACATGAAAATCTCTTGTTCTTCCTTTGTCTCATCCTTTGCCATCAATGACAATATTTCCAACAGACACTTGCGACACTATCAAAGTGAGTATTTTTTATGTGTAACAGATTGCCCCCCAAAGTATGAAGTTAGAAGATAGAAACTGATAACTGAAATTATCTGTAGACTTTCAAGAAAGGGTATAGACGTAGAGAACCTAAAAAAAGTTTCACACAAACATCCAACAAATATTATGACATGTTTCAAACCCAAGGCAGGCATACCTATGCTTGGGTGATCAAGACTTGCAAGATATGGCCGCCATAAAATACACTGCGGATCCATAATTGTATTGATAAAAGGTATAGCCATTGAGGATACAGTGTGGATCTATACTCTTATGACCTGAACTAATCGTAGCCACGAAGAATACACAGTGGATCTATGAGATGATAAGACATAGCCACAACCAATACAAAGTGGATCTATGTAATAGTATATGTGTCATTGTTCAAAAGAAATTCCATCGCAACCTAGGAAAAGTACTTATCAGAGTGATCACTCAACCCAAGGTCTTCTTTACCGATCCTGATGTAGTATGAATCTAACCATGTGAATAGATGTCCTGACGTCGAACATGGCAGAAACCACTTGATTACTGGTCAATGATGTAAACCGTTAACAAGCGCGAGGGACATCACCATTAATGTCAATGATTCCCAAGGTACTCTAGTACATTCCAACGAATGTGAATGGATGAGCTAGAGTCGAACATCCATGGAATCATTCGATCAGAGGTCAATGATGTAAACCCACTGTCAAACGTGAGGAGGCCTGCCATTGAGGCATGCAGGTCCCAAAGTACTAACTGGTTTCTAAGTCTAGTTCCTAGATAATGTGTTAAAGTCGATAGGAATAGACTCGTCGAAGAAGGGCCTTGATGTATCCCCCATCAACGACACGAAATGGACACAAAGATGTAATTAGTAGATCAAATGAACATGGAATGACATGGGTATTGAGGCAATATATTTGTGATGGCTGACTCTCGAGGTGGATACTTCCCTTGAACACTAAGTCACAACAGCAGAAACATGACATGGACCAAAACACGATGATGCAATGGATACTGTGACTTTTGTCAAGTGACCCAAAGGAGTAAGAAAAACTCAGAGGATTGGTTCAGTGTAGAGGTTCAGTGGATGAAGATGTGCGCAAAGACAAAGTGTTGTGTTCAAGGGTGACTCTAAGAGTTATTCGGTAATGTTCTCAAAAACCTGCTTGGCTTACTTCTTTCAATTTTTTCCCCCATCCAGATAGACGAGTACCTCTTTTTAATTTAACGAGCTCGAGGAGGATAACACATGCTCGATAAAACTCACCTTCGGTAAGTTCCTCTTCCTTTGTTTAATGAACTAGAAGAAGTAAGGGTTCGATCCCATATGGGCCTGTTGATGTTTTGTTTAGCGAGTCCAAATACAGAAAACTCGAAGGTTTTTCATGATTATAGAGTCTGGAAAAACACTTAAAAGAAAACTCTCTCAGTTCCTTTTTCGTAAAGTAGTCTGACGAGACCGAAAAAGAGATAAACTATCGCTCAACAAACGTTTTCTTCAAATAATTTAGCGAGCGTGAAGAGAACAAGGTGCTTGGTAATCTTTTCATCTTTAGAGAGTCTGAAAAGGACTTAAAGATGACTCCAATGTTGTCCTTTTTCATAATGTTAATCTCGCGAGGCCAAAAAAGAGATAAATTATCACTCGAAAGACGCCCTTTCAGACCATTTAACGAGTGGGAAAGGAAGCAAGATCACTCGACAATCTTTTTATGTTTAGAGATTCTAAAAAGAGCTTAAAGGAGACTCCAAGGGGTTCCTTTTTCGTGTGTCCATACAGGTCCGAAAAAGAGATAAAAGTCTACCTGGATGCATTCTCATGTATTTACGAGCATGAGAAAGAACAAAGACTAAGCTCGGTATGCCCCCAGCTTGAAAGCTAGTGGCTTAACTCCAGAAAGATCATCAAAGGCTGGGGACATGCCCTCCAAGCTTTGATTCATTCACCAAAGGATAAGGGTGGATGAAAAGAAGGTTCAAGAGAGGTGATTGTTTCATTTTTTAACGATCTTGACATAGGAAAAGAACTATGTTCGGGACCTCTGTTTCATTTTTTAACGAACATGCCACAGAGAAGAGAAACTATGCTCGTTGTTTCTTCTAGATCATGGCTTCCAAGAGGATAATGCTCTGGAAGGGTACCATGTCAAAGGATAAAACGTGGTCATGGCCTCCAGGAGATATTCGTTGGATGGAAGATAATCACTCGAGAAAGAACACATGTTGAGGGTCGCAATAGGAGTAAGGAGAACAGGCTCCAATAATCCTACCAAAGAAATCACCATATCCACTACCGGATCCAAATCGTTGGAAGTGGAAAGCATGGGAGATGATGAAAAATCAACACCAGGAGGGGAGATAGATGGTATATCTGCCCGAATTTCTTCACGAGGGGGAAGAAAAGAGGATCGGTGACAGTTATTATCCCGAGGTAACTTGTCAATGAGAAACATTTCTTAAATAGATTCATCCGAAGGAAAAGTTGGGGAAATGTAGTTGATCGCAGATGACAAGGAACTCAACCGTGATTGCATCGAGGAAACGTCAGGCGCCAATAGATGTTGGTCATATGACAAGGGAGAAGAGGATTGGGTAGAAACGTATGACGGTTCGACTATACTAAGTGGCACAGTGTCACTTAGTACATCGGATTCCAAAGGACAAGGTACAATCTGAGGGTCAGATGATTCCAAAGATTGATAGGCCACGATCGAAATCATATCAACGGTGGCAATATGATGTGTAGTCGGTGGAAGTGGTGTAGGGAAGGTACCCATGAGGATAGAATCTTTCAGTAAGCCAACACCAATGCTTTCATACGTGATCTTGTGGTCTCCCAAAAAAGGAATATTGTTGGTAGCAGGAATGCGAGCATTGGGCATGCAGAAATCTAACTGATCAACAGTAACAATTTTGCCCTGGTGAGGAAATTGTACACATCGAAAGACTGATGAGGCAACAACATTCATAGCATAAAACCAACTTCTTCCAAGTAACAAGTTGTAATCGAGGGGAGCATCGACCACCTCGACATCAACAATAACAGTTTTGCCACCCAATTGGATGGGCAGGGACTGTAAAATCCCATGGAGATGAAAACCTCACCCATCGAAGGCACGTAACATCGTTGGGGATTTGTTGAGTGCTAGTGATTTAAAACCTTTCCAACACGCTAAATACATGACACAAGTTGAGGCTCCCTCATCCAGAATAGTTCGATGGATTTGTTGATTGTGAACAACAACATCAACTTGGAAAGCAAGTTGGTGGGAGATTCGAGACACATAATTATCCAGGTTAAACATGATCTTATTGGACGACTCAGGATCCACAGCACCAAGAGTGGTCAAGAGCATTCTACATTGACTGGGGCAGTGCTGTAGAACTTCTAACGTAGACATAGCACATGGTGCTTGAGCCAAATCTTCAACAATGTTGTAGTTTTGGGTAGTACGTGAACTAGGATTAAAGGTAGCTTTGTGGATAGTGCTCTTAGGAGGGCGTAAGATAGTGTCGAACATGGGTTTTTCAATATGAAGTGGTCTAGATGGAGGATTAATCGATGGAAGACTAACATAGTATGATGATGGATCCGGTAAAGTGTCGACACCGTTAGTGTCTTTTCCTTTGTCAGGGTTACCTGGTGTGTCATAGGTCTTAGAGTGAGTGGTCAAATTGATCCCATTAAACATATAAATATGTGCACTCAACGTGGCCTCATCATTAGGATTGCTAGAACTGCCCCCAGGAGAGGGGGTTTGAGAAACCATGGATTGTTGTTGCGGAAAAGGTTGAGTAAGCACAACGGGTTATGACTTCCCTTGGAAAATTTTGGCCACTTCATTGCGAAGTGGACAATCTCAAGTGTAGTGATCGTCACCACAAATTATACATGGGAATTTCAGTTTCCATTGTGGTTGCTTTTCGGTAACAGGTGTTTGATTTTTTGGTTGTTCATTATTATTTTTTGATTTATTCTTTGTCTTGTTCTTACCTCTGGATTGTTGTGAAGGGGCAGATTGAACTGCATTCACCTCAGAGATCTGAGTTTGGGGGGAGTTAGAGGAGGGTGTAGTCGATTTGGAAAGAGATTGAGTTTTGACGGAACCGATAACACCATCCGCATGAGATGAGGATGATGGCTTAGAAGGATCGGTATTAGCGTGAGCAGCATTCGGAAGCAAATCATACAAACTACCAGACTGGGAATAAACCAAATCTAAGTACTGAGCCTGAGTGATGGCTTGTTCCTCTGTGACCGCACCACCCATAGAAACATCACGAGTGATTGGGGGTAACAGTGATTTAGTAAACCATTCTACCAAGAGCATGTCAGGAATGACTGCCTTGATCATCCTTCGTCGTCGCCTCCACTCATGAATATGGTCAGAAATATGCACGGATTTGGTTTGATGAAGGGAGATCAAGAGTTCAGTACCCATCTCGTAGCGAATAGGCAGTTGAAAGTGCATGAGGAAAGACATGGCAAGGGAATTGAAGTCATGAAAAGAAGCACGTGGTAGTTCAATATACCACTTTGTTGCCGAACCAGTAAGCGTTCACTGGAAAAGACGCAAACGTATAGAATCATCCATGAGGGAGTTTGATCAACACCACAAATGGAAATTCATCACATGGTTTTTTGGATCTTCACCAGGGTTTCTGTCAAATTTCAGAATATCAGAAGGAATTTTAGCTGGAATGACTAGCCAAACCGGTGAATGAGAGATAGGATCATTAGTTAACCAAGACAAGTTTGGGAGATCCAGAGTCATAAGGAAAGGTAACCATCGGTTAATGTGTGAATGATATTGGTGTGGCATAAGAACACCAGTAGGACCATAGAGTGGGTTAGGTGGATAGTTGTAACTAGTAGGTCCTCCTACATACGGTTTTTGCTGGCCAGGATAAGTAGGATTCGATGGTGCATGAGAAACATGGGCATAACCCGATGGGTTCCGAACATTATAGGTCGGGTGATTTATTTTCCCATGAGGAGGATAAACATTTTGTCCTTGAGAATAGTAAGGAGTAGATCCTGGAGGCGGATACACATGCGGCCCATAAGGATAATAAGACTATGTTCCCAGAGAACTCCAGGTGGTGTTTTGGATACCGCCCGGATAAAATTGCCCGTAAGATGTTCCGGAAGGGACAGGATTGGATACTCCTCCTAGTGGGTTATTATACAAGTGCCCCCCAACGTGGGGTTGAGTAAAAGTGCCTCCTGAAGATACTCCCTAGGATTTTGAAGGGTTTCCAACAAACAAGGGTTTCCCCCCTGCCAGCGGTGGATTTATGACCAGGGTTTGACTGACAAACAGAGGTTGCCCTCCAGGAGGAGAATGAACAGGGGGCTATCCCCCGGGAAGGGTAGGCCCTCCATGGAAAGGTACTCCTCCAGGAGGGAAAGGTATGTTGGATGGTGGTTTCCCTCCAGCCAGTTATGTTTGGCCAATAGGGGTCTGTGTTCTCGGGTGAGAAGATGTCCCAGCAGGATCGTGTGGAACATGTAGAGCTACAAAGTAAAAACTTGTAGAAATAGGGGTAGAGATTGAAGTGATTTGGGGATGAGTAGAGGTAATGAGTCCAGCATTAGAATGGACTTGTGTTGGTGTGGCAGTAGATTAAATAACCTGATCGACTGGTTGATTCATGGTTTGACCGGATGGTCTTGTTTCACTAGGAGGGTCATGGGGATGAAAGGGTTGTCGAATAGATTCGAAATGTTCATAGATATCGCGTCCCAATGAAGTCCTCCATACAGAACAAGTAGGTGTGGGATTGGTTTCCACTGCGGCGCTAGGATGAACAGGAGTCCTATACTTGTCACCAAAGATTGGTTCTGTGGATCCCATATATGTTTCGGTAAAGATCCTCTCCGGTAATCGTGGGACTTCTTCGTCTATGACGTTCCCAAGGGAGTCTAAATGAAACAAAAGTGTTTCAAGAGGATTTACCGACATAGGTGTGGTGGGATTTTCAACCGTGACCAAAGCGTCTTCTAAGTTATCTAATGGAGGAGCAATATCACTTCCAGTGTTAGATTGGTTTTCTACCTCTCTATAGTAGTTGTCTTCTGGAGGGTTAGGAGGTAAGGGTTGATATCCTTCTGGAGGTAGCCCTTGTATCCTACATGACTGAAGAAGACCATTATCATCTACAGGATCAATCATGGATAATAACAGAACACACTAAAAATCTAGGGCCAACTAACAAAAAGAAACAACATGCGCTAATAAAATCTAGGAATCAACCAAGTAGACAAAACTTCTCTCGATGACTGTACTAGTTGGTGATGAAATCCAATGTTGCATGATCAAGTTGAGAAGGGGTTGGGATATGGTGGAACAATTACAATGGTGACCTGCTTAACGGACTTACGCCTTGGTGCAAGATTCCACGCAGTAATTGTGGATTTACCCTCCAAGGAGACCGAGTGAGTTTGACCAATGTTTGTTACAGGTACAGTGAGACTTCCCTTCACCGTCACCTTGTGTAAGTAACTAAATATTATGGCAACTAAAGATACCAATTCATAGTGAGTCCCTAGGCGGGTACAGTCAATAGTCCGATCCGAAACGTATGGGTAGGATAACAAGTCCGAAATCAACCCGAAAGGCTCCCACACATAATCGTGGGTATACCTTCCAGTGACCCCCAATATACGATCCAACCACTACAAACAGTTGAACCACGGAGGGATAATCTTCATAAATCACCTGAATGTGACCTCGTGTGTAACCCCTGTGTGAGAGGGGGATCCTAGAAAACCAATATGACAATTGGGTTTGACTCTCCCTAGCTCAGGATGCTAATGTTTGTTTTGAAAACTTTGGAGAGTTGTACTCACAGCCTAATCCAAAGTGCTAACCCTAGTCTATTGTTGGTGGAAGATTTATCCAGGTAGATATTGGTGGCCACCCACCTATTCCACTTGGACCCCCACTATTGCTTCTTTCAGTTTTTCAGTTTTCGCACAGTTTACTATTTTTAGCAGCTTTTTCGGGTCCTAAACTTCCGGGGCCATTTTGAGGCCCTAAACGATGTTTTTTTGGGTATGTTTCTCTTGCAAAATATCATATAATTATGCTATTTTGTCTCGAGCGTTGTAGGTCTCGGATAGATATTTCCAACGAGCTATCATACACCTAAAACGGAGATCGTATGCAAAAGTTACGACCCCGGGAAGTTGATGCACCAACTTACCCAAACGGGGCCCACATGACTT
>JZKD02S1646489.1:89149-114594 GCA_000966675.3 Picea glauca | reverse complement strand
TCTCGCACCCTGCCTATATAGCAACCTGCGAACTTCCTTTTTTACAGGGTTTTTACAAGGGAAAATGCAACTTCTTTTCTCAGGAAAATTTCTTCTCCCTTCTCTCTTCAGGAACGCAGACCACTAACCCCTCTAAAGGAAACAGATAGGTTTACATCATTAATGGTCATAGGTATGATGAAAATAATTTGTAACAACGGTCCTCCTGATTTTGGGACTTTGTAAGCCCACTTCATCTTGCACGTAAATATCGTGCTCCTTCTTCTGGATTCAATGACGGTCGGTCTTCGGGCTCAGATCTGATGGTCATAGGGAATTCTGAATGGGATCCAACGATCACTTTTTCTCTTCATTGTTGATATTTTCCATGCCATTATCATTGTTCCACTGATCGTGTTGATATGTGCCATCAATGACAAACACGCACATGTTGTCTTATGTCTATAAGTATGCCAACAATCTCCCCCTTTGGCATTGATGGCAACCTTGAACCTGAAGAATTACACTCTGCACTCTCTACCTGGACATGCTATTCTGCCTGCTAAACATGCAACCAAACATACCACTATAGCATCCTTACCACACTGCTTACCACACTTTTTCTCCCCCTTTGACATCAATGTCAAAGAAGAAACACAGTCCTCCTGAACTGTTGCAATACATCTCGAAAGTGTCAGATATGTGAAAATCACATACTCCCATTGACAAGGTGAACAGATTAGACAAATGAACATATAACCCCCAACTTTTGATGAAGATATCCAAAAGGTGTTGTTGCTAAAGGTTTAGTAAAGATATCAGCGATTTGTTCTGTGGAAGGAATATAATTCACCTGGACAATTTTGTTTGTAACATGTTCTCTGAGAAAATGATATTTTATTGGTATATGATTTGACTTTGAATGAAGTACAAGATTCTTAGAGAGAGTGATGGCACTGGTGTTATCATAGTGAAGTGGAATGGGATTAGTATAAGTTACCTTCAAATATGTAAGAGTTTGTATCATCCATAGAATTTGTGTTCAGCAAGTAGCAACAACAATGTATTATGCCTCTATAGTTGATAAGGAGATGGATCCATGCTTCTTACTAAGCCATGCTACTAACGAGTTACCTAGGAAGAATTCTCCTCCACTAGTTCTCTTTCTCTCATCCACATAGTTTTCCCAATCAACATATGAATAAGTAGCTAACTAAAAGTTCTAATTTCTAGGATACCATAGACCATAAGTCAGTGTTCCCTTCAAGTACTTAAATATCCTGGTTACAACTACTAAATGACTTTGTTTAGGAGCAGACTGATAATGATCTACCATTCCAATAGCTTGCATTATATCATAACGAGATGTTGTGATGCATAGAAGACTGCCTACCATTGATTGATATGTCCTTTGATCAACATCAAGTGAAATATCATATTTACTGAGCTTGCAACCAACCACCATAGGTGTACTAATAAGAGAAGAATCTTCCATCTGAAATTTCTTCAACATCTCTTTCAAATATTTTTCTTGAGAGATAAATATTCCTACAGAACTTTGATTTACTTGTAAACCAAGAAAGTATGATAGTTCACCTCTCATGGACATCTCAAACTTTGTTTTCATAGAGTTAGCAAACCACTTAACAAAGGAATCATTAGTACATCCAAAAATAATGTCATCTACATAAACCAAAACAACTAGTAAATCATCACCTTCAGACTTGATGTAGAGATTGTTGTCAACGGTACCTTTCTTGAACCCTTTGTCTTTTAAAAATTTGTCCAGTCTATAATACCAAGCTCATGGTGCGTGTTTCAGTCCATATAAAGCCTTCTTCATCTTGCAAACATAATCAGGATTATATGTCAATGAGAATCCTTCAGGTTGCTCCATATATACTTCTTCCTCTAGATATCCATTAAGAAATGTTGACTTAACATCCATCTAATAAACTTTAAATTTCTTATGACATGAATATGCAAGAAACATTCTGATGGCTTCCAATCTTTCCACTGGTGCAAAAATTTCATCAAAATCCTGACCTTCAACTTGTGCATACCCCTTACAGACCAATCTGGCTTTATTTCTAACAACTTGTCCTTTTTCATTCATTTTATTCTTGAACACCCATTTGGAACCTATTACATTCTTATCTTTGGGTCTAGGAACAAGCTCCCAAGTATTGTTCTTTTCAATCTGATCAAGCTCTTCATTCATAGCTCTAATCCAATCATCATGGTTTTTGTCTTCTTCAAAAATTTTAGGTTCAATCATAGATAGAAAAGCAATCTGATATTGTTATGTGTCTTTAACTAATTTCCTTCTTGTCTGAACTCCTTTGTTTATATCTCCAATTATCTGATTTTTAGGATGATTCTTTCTAACAATTCTGAGAGGTGGTTTTGTTTCTTTCTATTGATTTGTGTCAGCCTGAGTATTTGTATCTTCATCTGACTCAGATTCTTCTCTTTATGATTCTTGAACCTGTTCATCTTCATCTTCAACTATATCTTATGTTCTTGGTTCAACACTACTTACATTTTGTACCGAGATTTATTCATCAACTTTTATGTCGATACAATCAACCAATTTATGCAGCCTCTTATTGTAGTATCTGTACCCTTTACTGTTTGTAGCATAACCTAAGAATATACCTTCATCAACCCTATCATCATATTTGCTAATATTTTCATCATTATTCTTGATATAACATTTACTCCCAAAGACTTTAAAATTATTGATTGAAGCAGGTCTTCCAAACCATAGTTCATAAGGATTCTTGTCATTGTGTGGCCTGATATAAGATTTGTTAATAATATGAATGACTATATGGATTTCTTCCACCCAATATGTCCGAGAAATATTCATTTCATTCATCATTGATCTTGTCATCTGTTGAACTGATCTATTCTGCCTCTTAACTACTCCATTTTGTTGTGGTGTTCTTGGAATAGTGTATTCTCGTTTGATTCCATGTTTATCACATAACTCTTTGAAGTTCCATGAACTAAACTCTCCTCCTCTATCAGACCTTACTGTCTTCAATCTTTTTCCTATTTGATTCTCAATCAGAGCCTTAAACACTTTGAATTTTTCAAATGCTTCAGATTTTTCCTTCAAAAAGGAAACCCACGTTAGTCTAGAAAAATCATCAATAATCAACATAAAATAGTTTTATTTTCCTGTACCTTATTTTCTTGATGGTCTAGATAAATCCATATGTACTAACTAGAGAGGTTTTTTTGTTGAAGGAAAGTCTTTAGATTTGAACTGAGTGCGAGTAAGCTTTCCTATCTGGCAAGGTTTACAAACAAAGTCATATTGTTTTGATATATTTGGAAGATATTTTACTGCCCCATTGTTTCTAAGCTTGATTATATGATCAAAATTTAGGTGTCCAAGTCTCCTATGCCATAGCCAACTTGCATCATATTTTCTTAAGTGGCATTCTTCTTTTTCTTCTTTTAACACATAGACATTGTTTTATGTTCTTATCCCTTTTGCAACCAATTGTCTTGAATTCAAATACTTTATTTTACAATATTTAGAAGTAAAAACAACTTCACACCCTTTGTCACAAACTTGACTGACACTTAGTAGATTATGTTTCAGACCATCTACAAACAGCACATCTTGAGATTTTCCTTTTCCATTACTTAGGCTTACCATTCCTTTACCTTTTATTTTCCTGATGCATCATTTCCAAAAGTTACATTCCCTGATTTGTTTTCACTTATTGTTAGAAACTTACTTTTGTCTCCAGTGATATGTTTGGAACATCCACTATCAATATACCAAGGATTATTTTGTCTTTGGGCTGATAACACTAATCCACATCGGTCATTTTCTTTCTTCTTCCAAACCTTGAAATTTTCAGCAGCAAGATTCAGATCTGGCTTATAGTTCCTTAAGCGATAGTCTGGAGCTTTATGTCCATAATTATGGCATTTGTAACATTATGGTTCACTGAATAACAGATCATACCAATTGTTATGCTCATAACTGTTGTTAAGTTTTACCTGTGTCCTTCTCCCAGTCATCACATGATTTATCATTTGTGATTGTTTGTTGCTTGGTTGTCTCAATATTTGTGGTGACAGATAATTACTCCTTGAATAACTTGATTGCTCATATCTAAATCTTAAAGAACAAGTTATATCTTTGTGACCAAAGTTAGAACAGAAAAACAATATCCATAGAAAAATCCTTTGTACCTGGAAAACGATTGTCTTCTTTGAGTGGATCCATGTATTCCATGCAGATAGTTTCTCTGATCTATAGATTTGGTTCTGGTACTTTTTCTTTCATTCCTTCTTGGTGGTTGATTTTCTTTCTTTATTTCTGCAGAGTGGTTGTTGTCAATGATTGTAGATTTGACAAAATTGATGGGCTATGTATTACTCGGATGATCACTACTTGAGTCTTCTTCATATCCCAAGCCAACTTTCAACTTTGGATTCCTTTGTTGATTTAGAATGGAAGTTAATTCTTCTGAGGCTTTAATACTTGACATATTTTGGTGATACAATGCCTTAAACTTCTCCATTTCTTTTCTGGTTTTTACTATCTCTTCTTCTAAGGCTTCACACCTCATTGTCTTCTCTGATAACTGTTGTTTCAGAATGTCTTCTATTTTCTTTGCCTCTTATAACTCCACTTTTAGTAGAGCAAATTCTTCATCATGTTTTTTATCATTCATTTTAAACTGCATCAACAACCATTTTTGTTTTCTCTTCTTACATCTGAGTCTGTCGATTTCTTTCAAATCACTGATTAATTCACCTTCCATATCCACCACATCTTCTTCATAATCCATTTCACCTCCTAAATGTTCATCATTAATATCTCCCATAACCATAAGAATAAAATCATTCACCTTGTCTTCACAGGATGAATCACTATCTATGTCTTTTGAGGAGTCATCATTGTTTGCACACAAACTTTTCTTTTTACTATATTTCTTAAATTTGTATTTATTTTCATCATAAAAGTTCTGATCCTTTTTCTAGTGAGGACACTTGATGCAAAGTGACCTATATTACCACAGTTAAAACATTTGAAAGGGAGCTTGCCTTGATATTTTTCTGATCCTTTCTTTAACCTTCTCACAATTTTTACCTCAATATCATCTAATTATGAATCTGTATTCTTGTCTGCTTTAAAAGATGCTTCTCTAGTAATGGATTTATCTTTGCTCATTCTCATTTCATATGCAGTTAGAGTTCCTAGGAGTTGATCAATGGACATAGTTTTAAGATCATTTAGTTCTTCTATTGCAGATACTTTTGGATTACATTTATCAAGCATAGATCTTAAAATCTTCTGAACTAAAAAATATTCTTCAATTTTCTCACCAAGACCCTTCATGGGATTCACAAGCTCTTCAACTCTTAAAAAATACTTGCTGACTGTTTCATCTTCATTCGTCTTTAGTTGTTCAAATTTCAATCTATATGTTTGAAGTTTGGCACCTTTTACTTTCTCATTTCCTTCATAACTATTAAGAAGTTTATCCCACATTTCTTTGGCAGTTTGAAGATGCATCACCTTTACAAATTCATCTTCTACAAGTCCATTCAAGATAGCATTACTTCCCTTAGCATTAAAGATAAATTCTAACTTATCATCCTTGGAAACTAGCACAACAGGCTTTATGTATCCAATCTCTACTACATCCCAAACATCAACACCTAAGGCCATTAAGTATGTTCTCATTCTAATCTTCCAGAAGGCAAAGTTTGTTCCATCAAAGAGAGGAGGCTTATTGGCTAAAGTACCTTCATGACTTGTCATGTTTAAGCTTATAGATCTAGCTTTAAATAAAGGAACCGGCTCTGATACCAATTGTTGAAAAATACTAAGACAACTGAGAGGGGGGGTGAATCAATTGTTACTGTTATTAAACAATATATGACTATTCAAACAATTTTTAAGCTCTTCCAAGTGACCATCAATATTATACAACATATGAACAACATGAGTAATGAGCATCAGTCACACATAAGATACACATAGAGACAGATTTTCACGAGGAAACCCATAAAGGGAGAAAACCTCTTCTTCTTCGAATGATAAGAAGTCTTTTAAATTTTGTACATCATCTATGTTTGAGAACCAACTCAAAGTGAGGCTTCTACCTCTATTTTACAAGCTCCAACTTGTTGAGAGCACCAACTTTTTGGTTTTTCTATCACCCACTAGAAGGAAGCACCAACTCCCTAAGTGTTCCAGCACCAATTGGATGGAAGAACCTACTTCCACTTATACAAGAACCAACTTGTATATAGAAAACTCTGTGTTTTCCCAAGCACCACCCTGCCACCCTATTTTTCTAGCCACAACCAGATGAAAGCTCCAAATTTCAGTATTCAAGCACCAACTTGAATAACAGAGGACTACAGTCCTCCCTAGCACCACCCTACCTCCCTGATTAAGAATAAATGACAGAATAACAAAAAATACAGGTGTCTTACTTCTTACCCTTTTTTCTCTATTCTACAATTCTTCTTTGCTTCTGTCTGTTCTACAATTCTGCCCTGCTTCTATTTGTTCTGCAGTTCTTCTCCGCTTCAAACTATTCTGCAGTTCTTCTCTTAAATTTGTCTATTTAGCATCTCTGATTTTTATCTCACACTATGCATACTATAATTTTACCTTTCTTACAGTTCAACTCATTTTTCCAGTTTGAAAAACCAACCTCCCACAGTCATTGCATTTCCATTTTATCCTATACCCCCTATTTAGTTACACCTTGAATCTCCAAGAAAACGCCTCAGTAACTGAATCGCCAAACGTCCAATAACTATGATTCAGTTTTGCTAACTGAATCATAACTGATCAGTTAACTGTGAAGTGCAACAGTAGCCCTTTGATCATATTTCCAATTAATCAACACCATTGGATTAATTTTGCAGGGTCTCGCGTTTATCTCATATGCCCACTCACTGTGATCGAACGCTAAGCATAATTGATTTCGTGATTTCACATTTCGACATTCTTGTGATGAAGGGTCTCGAATCTCCATGTCGTGATCACCAAAATAGAGCTTGGCTACACTAGCTCCTCCCTCCAACTCTCGACGATGTGACCATGCGCTATGACCACTCGCCAAACAAATGATCTCTTCATGATTTTGCACTTTTGTCATGAGTCTCATTGACTCCTCCAACTCCCGGTATCCGAAACTATGAAATGGAGCCAGATCAATGGTCCATGCTCTCCCTTTGATCGATGACTTAGATTAAATCATGGTTTCGCATTTCGCGATTTCAAAGGATAGAGAAGCTCCTTCCTTTGACTTTCCAGTCAGCGAAAATATGACCTCTCGCCACATGTAGTCTGCATCCAACTATTCATGACCCTCGATCCAAGGGTTCAGATCAATTTTTGATCCGACGGCCCAGATCATTTCGGGATATCGCATATCGCAAGTTCCCACACCATGCTCTGTTGAATCCTCCGATGTGTAAGTCAGGGAAATTCTAGTCACTCGCCATGTGTCCTTCTTGAAGATGGGTGGTCCTCCTTCTTTCGAGACTTTGTAAGCTCACTTCATCTTGCATGTAAAAATCGTGCTCCTTCTTTTGGATCCAATGATGGTCGGTCTTCGGGCTCAAATCTGACAGTCATCGGGAATTCTGAATGGGATCGAATGATCATTTTTTCTCTTCACTGTTGATTATTTCCATGCCATTATCATTGCGTTGTTGATCATGTTGATCTGCGCCATCAATGACAAACATGCACACGTTGTCTTATGTCTTTAAGTATGCCAACAGTTCCCTCCTCTCTATCCTCAAACTCCTTCTCCTTCACCTCCTCTGTGTTCCCTCCTCTCTGCCTTGACCCCCTTCTCCTCCTCTTCATGCGACCTACCTCCTCTATGTACCCTAACCTCCTCTCCTTCTCCTCTACGTGCCCTAACCTCCTCTGCGTGCCCTCACCTCCTCTCCTTCTCCTCTATGTGCCCTCACCTCCTCTACATGCCCTCACCTCCTCTCCTTACCCTATGTGTTCCCTCCTTCTCCTCTACATTCTCTCCTTCTCTACTCTGACATTGAAATTCTTCCGCTCCAACTAGCTTGCACGAGAGTTGAAATGTGTTTTTTTTTTTTTTTTCAAACTTATGTTTTGTTATTTGTTTATTTTTTGGTATTTTTTTTTATTTTTTGTTTTTATTATAGTTATATATAATATAATATATATAATATATAATATATATAAATTATATATTATAATTTATAATATATAAATTATAAATTATATCTAGCGTGGGGAAATTGATAAACTATGTAAACATGTACATAGTTCAATGATTGATATGCTTGTAGGGCATCTAGATGATCCTCTCTTGGGATTTTATCATAACCCTATGTAGGAATTGATTGTGAACGAGTTAAAAATATACCCTTTACTAATGATGAACCACCAAATGAAATATGTAAATACAACAATAGTGTTTCTATCATATTTATTTCATGTGTTATCAATGGGTTATCCAATGTAAATCGACTAATTTGTTTTGTTTCTTACTATATATATGTTTGTCTAGTTGATGATGCTATTTCTAGCCATGTGCAACTTCCTCATGTGCCTCTACCAACATCTAGTACTCAACACACTTCCTCCACAAAGTTTAAAATCCTCCAATGACATGTTACCCCCGTGTACCATGGTCATTATTGTTTATTATGGATTATTCATATCATCGCCATTATGATTGGATACATACTAATAATCATAACACCTTATGAACATTAATGCATTGTGACTCATGAATAGAGAAACCCATTTAACAATAAGACCCATAACTATTATGACCCTATAAACATAATGGTGACTCCATATGGGAGGAGCTTCCTTTGTTTTTCAATGTTGTCTCAGGATTGGATTAATGGATTTATTTTCTTTGGTTTTTTCTTTGTAGGATTTGTCCATCTTAGATCCGCATTGTTACATTGTTGTACACACATTCCCTATCTTTATTTTTATAATTTTGATGTGTTTTTTTAATTATCTATGCATGTAATTGTTTCTAACTTCCAGATGCCTTGGGCATGACTTTGTGAGAAGAAGCCTGCATGCATCACCCCTTGGATATAAATGTCTTGAGGAAACCCGTGCCCAACCTAGTTTTTGGAATTTCATTGTTTTATTTTGTAGATTTGAATCTTCCTTCATTTAATATATGTTGTATTTATATGAATAGCTAGGGAAGTCTCCCCAAGGAGGACACACCCCTCAACTTCTACATAGTGATTCCTAGCTCATCTAGCCTTTACTTAGCAACACCTAGCTTCAAGGAAAAAAATTCATCATTCCCAACAATTAGTTAAGCATTTACTTGATATGTGAGCATGTAGTTTCACATTTTCAACCTTTAAGCTATGTGCATTAGTATTTAATTGTTTTTCTCTGGGTCAATGGGTTGTTTTCTATGTGCATTAGTGTTTATTTATTTATCTTATCGATTGGGTTGTGTGGACCCATTGTAATCTTATGTAAGTCCATTGGCCAAGATGAATAAAGTAATCCATTTTGCAATGGGGCTCTTCACATTTGTTGTCATTTCTCTTTGTTTTTGGGTTAACTCTGTATTTAGGTTGTGCGCTTCCCTTTCATGCTAGGGTTTTTTGGTTTGAGAGGTATTCAATTTCATAATTTGGTATTAGAGAATTAGTTTAGGCCTACTCATCTCACATTTTTGGTTTCTTTTAGCTTCATGCCCCACCTATAAATCATCTCTCATCTTTAG
This sequence comes from Picea glauca, assembly GCA_000966675.3. Lineage (NCBI taxonomy): Eukaryota > Viridiplantae > Streptophyta > Pinopsida > Pinales > Pinaceae > Picea > Picea glauca. The sequence continues at coordinate 104,857 of JZKD02S1646489.1, read as the reverse complement.
AGTGTGCCCTCCCACCCAAATCTACATTGACGCCTAATCTCAAGCCATTCCCTACTTTAGTCCGGAATTTAAGTGGATTCCTTGATTTGGAAAGAAGATTTTTTTGCAATTTTGATTCCTTTGGAGAAACACCCTCCAACCTAGATCTTAGGTGGAGTTTTCTCAATTCAATTCATTAATTTTTCAATTATTTCCCCTTGGATTTATCTTGTAGACTATATACTAACCCAAATTATTGCCTCCTTCCCTTTGTCTTGATCACCCCTAGCCCAACACACCTTCCTTCTCTATTGCACTAGGTTTCTCTCAGATCTAGGGTTTCCAGATTCTATCCCCTCATAATGACCTCTTTTTGTCATGCTTTATCACGAAAATCCCTATTCAAATGAAGGAGAATCATCCCTAAAAAAAATTATCCATGTAGTATCCAATGGACTCCCTGAATACGATACATGAATCACCTTATAAAAATATGGTGGACAAATGAATGGAGAGATCTTAGACTCGTGGACTTGTAGCCTTGTACATATCCTACTTCTAGACCAATGTGGATATGACGGAAGCTCAATGATCACTCCTTGCTAATAACCATTTAGAAATGATCTCTCAAACTTGGTGGTAGTCACAATTCACAACACTAGAATTGTATAATGAAATAAATGGTGATGCTACTTATAGCTTTGCTCCAAATCCCATCACCACTTGGAATGCATGTTGTGAAGTAATCAAGTAGTCTTTCTACCCCCTAGGCTATCTTCCCAATCTCATGGTTAGGTAGTTTCCACAGAACTCTGGATTTAGCTCCATATTCATGAATCATATGAATCAAGTTTAATTATAGATTATTAGTCTTTTTTTATCTATGAAGTATCCATGATTGAGAGAAACACCCTTAACCAAGCCTTTATCAGTGCCTTGGCCATTGAATACAAAGTAGAGAAGAACTCTCATTTACAATCCTATTTCCACCCTACCCCTTCAGCTAACCATAATCCTCGTAACCATAATCCTAGCACATTGCCTCCTCCTGCTTTCCTTCAAAACCTTAAATTCATTGTCCCTTTATCCTCTAGAAAAACTAATGGTATCTGTTATCACTCTAGGAAACTCTCCTAGGCTGTAAGTCGGAGATGCCTGGTAACTAACTCTTTTTGGGAAATATTTTCTTAATAATTGATGTGGTTTTTGGATCAAGATGAATATCTAGGGACTGAACTGTGTGTTTAAGACTGTCTAGAGATATCAAATATCACAAGGCCTTTTAGAAATGCAATTAGACAAGGTTTGATTAAATGAAAGAGAAGATAGCTATTGAACCAGATTATACTCATACAAAACAAGCACAATGGGTTTAAGAACTAAGGAAATAAATTATGATTCTTGACTTAATCAATCAGCTAGTGAGATGAAAGTCACATGTAAATTGAATAAGCGTCAATAAAGAAATCATTCACTCATAAGATATCAGAGAACAGAAAAGAAAGGTCTGACAACACAACTGAAGGAAGCTTGCAATGTTTCATATATTAAGAATAAGTCTATTGGTTACAGTAGCAGCATGTAGAACCCAAAATCAAACCCCTGGTAAATCTTCTATTCTAAGATTTATAGCATTACAAAGTAGTTCAAAGATCCTGAAAACAAGAATCAAATATACTAAAAATAGTAACTCAAAATTCAGTTGCAAAAGAAGTGGGATGCTTCCCCAAAATGAGGCCAGTCCCATATTTCTTTCTGTTGATGATTGGTATAATGTAGAACAACCTCCCAAGGCTAAATGATAACTTTCAAAATAAAGAACAAGTCGAATTTGTTGACGGGGCAAGGTGTCCTGATTTTCTGTCTTAATTAAAGATGTCCATAAACCTTTGAAAGATCTCCTTTCTCCATCATTTGTCAAAAATAACTGTTGTGATAGACTTGATAATTCATTAGACATTTATTCGAAAAGACCCTGAATCTTCTCATCTCAAAAATCCTTGATCTGTGTAAAAACTTGTCCATTTTGGACACACAGGCTTTCGGTGGTTATCTGGGAAAGTTTCTGGGTGAGTTATCTACCGAAAGCACCTATTTCGGTGGTTAATGAACAGTCATCATGTTCGCCTAAACCACCGAAAGTTAAACTTTGAATAAATTTCAAAATTGCCAAAAAGTTTACCTTAAGTCCTCTCTGATGCTCAAGATTTCTTAGATATTGCAGCCCTGGTTCATGCAGACCTACGAACTTCTGTTGGCTGTGTAGGGAGCTCTGGTGTATCCATTATAGTGGTGGCTAAATTAGCCAAGGTGTTCAACCCAGTTTGATCCTCTTCTGGTGATTTAAATTCTTTTAACTTGAGCCTCAGAATCCTGAGCTGTCTATATAGTTTCATATTTTCTCTGATCAAAACTCTGTTTCTATCTTTGATTTTGTCATGTTTTTTTTTAAGAGTTTGATTCATTTTGAATAGTTCATCATTTCTCTCAGTGAGGTCTGTGTTTTCTTTTTTGATTACCCTGTCTAGAACTTCCATCTCATAAATCTCTTGTAGGAGCTTATTGATTTTCTTTGTTTTACCTTTCTTAGGCCTGCTTGAGGAGGCTTTTGCTTTTGGTTGCTTATGGGTTTCTGGAAAACTAGATGAAGGTAGATTTGAATGAGAACCTATATCCTGTCTGATCTCCAAGTTATCCTGTGTCTTTGCCACCCCCTTCTCTGATTCAGAGTCACTATAAGGTAGATTGAGAAGGTTTTTTCCCGTGGCAGGATTTTTAGATTGTTTATCTTCAAACTGTAATTTCCTCTTGATTCCTTCCTTCTTGCTAGGGGATGATTTTATAGGATCTTGGGGTATTGATATTCCTTTCCTTTTCCTGTGACTACTCTTGGGAGTAGGAGCTTTTCTGCCTCTAGCCTTCTTAGCTTCTATCTCTGGAGGTCTTTCTGTTTGAAACTCATTCCAAAACAAAAAGAAACCCCACTCAATTTGTTTCCTTTGCAGAGCTTCTCTCACCAGAAGGGTAATCAACCCTTGATGTGATAATCTGCTTACAACTTTTGCAGGCTAGGCTTTCACCTGTCTTGCCATCTTAGTCAGGGTTTTATGAAAGAAATAAGGCAGGTTTATGTGTTCTCTGCCTGTGAAATGATTCAGTAGTTTAAAATGGTAATACATTACCCTATTGTAGCACCCCTCACAAGTGATATACACCAAAATTTCCTTCAGCAGAGATTGCCACTTCGGTTCGAGATAGGACATGGGAATATCCTTCTTCCAGGTCAAAGATTTATGCACTGGTAACAAATATAACCTGAATTCAATGTTTGATGGTGAGGTGGTTTTAAACCAACATTCCCCCGTTCTGGGTAACCCTGTGCATTCAACAATGGTTGCTTCGTCGATGATAATTTCCTCCCTGCCTACTTTAGCAATCCTTCCGTCATAGGAGAGAGAAAAGGTTTCATCCACCTGTTGGCAAAATGCTGTCAACTTCTCACAGTATGAAAAAACTCCAGTCTGTCTGAAACACTCTGCCACCTCTGGATGCGCTTCCAAATACCAAATGCCATCCACCTAGGATCTCAAAGTAGGACTTGCTTTCGACATGGGTCGGTGTTAACTGTACCTGAAACTGTGGGGAACAAAATGTTCAGGAGGCAATGACTTTTAGAAAATAGGCAGACAATGAATATCCTTCATAAAAACCAGCAGAAAAGGGTGATACACACCGATTTTTTTTAAAACTAACACAGTTTTAGACGACTGCTTGACTAAGAATATGCCGAAACTCTAGATTTTTGGTGGCATTTATATTTCTAAAACTTAAAAGAAAATAGATTCCGAACTGACCTAAAAACCCAACCAGGCTTACTTGACTCGGGAGTGCTTGCTGGACTTAATGACACTTCGACCAGCCTCAGAGAACGCGGGATTGAGATTCTTGCAAAATACAGTTTACTGATGAAATCGCGATCTTGTATTTATCTTCAGCTATCTCCGGGATTCATAATAAATCATCATAGTTTCAAATGTAGAAATGACCATCTCATGATGGTTAACGTACTTGTAACTAAAATGGAGGGTAGCTCTGTGCGATCATACCTGCCAATCACCGCCCTATGTGGATTTGAAATGACCAATTCGGTTGATAAGACACGGGGGCTTCAAACCTTTCGGATGGATGCCACGAACGTGCATCATCTCCCGCATGGCGAGATTTCGGCGGTTGTGTTTATAATCATTGCGCCAATCTTTGACAACTGGCTCGTGCAAAAGCACGAGATTTCATTTTTCTCGTTCACAAACTTTTGGTGGTTACTTGCCTTATGCTTCGACCCCTTCACTATGGAAAATGAAGACTTTCGGTGGTTAATGAGCACATTGGAGGCTCGCCTAAACCATCGAAACATGATATTTTGCCTTTTTCTTGACCGAACCAAAATCAACATTTCTTTTGAGATTGTTTTCAAAACAGAGACTTTCTAACCTACTTGCAGAAATTTAGAAATTAAATTTAGATTACAACCTATCACCTAAAAAGCAAATAAAATCCACCAATTTATTTGAGGAGTTAACACTGGCTCCTATTGGGGATGAACACCTCCCTGTGAGGTTTCAAGAACCATAGAATCAATGCCTTTCCTGAAAAAGAACCTAAAAACTAAACTATCTACTAGTGTTTCCATTGGGCATGGAGTTATTCAAAAAATAAAAACTAAGACTAACATTACAATGTCTAGGCTTCACAGCCTTAGACGAAATAGGGTTTTAAAAATCGCCTGTTTACCGGGCCACTGAACATCTCTTCACCTTCCAGATTCTGCAGAATGAAAGTGTTGTTGTTTTTCACCTGAGTAATCATAAAAGGTCATGTCCACAAAGAATCGAACTTGTTATGCTTGCCTTTGTCCTGCCTAAGAGCATCCCACCTTAGAACCCAGTCACCGATCTGAAAACTGTCCACCTTCACCTTTCTGTCAAAAGTCTTTTTGACCTGCTTCTGATGAGCTTCTGATCTGTCCACTAACTGTTCGCGAGCTTGTTGCAGTTCCACCAAATCCAACATCCTTCTTACCATGTCATTTTTCTCGGTCTGCTCTTCTTAAAAGAACTTAGCCACAGGCAAAACTAATTGAATAGGGAAAATTGCATCAGTCCCATAAACCAACTTGAATGGGGAAGTTCCTATGGATTTTTTAATAGTTACTCTGTCTGCCCACAGAGCAAATTTCAGTTTGGAATCCCAATTCTTTTTATTTTCCTCTAACAGTTTTCTTATGATTTTGATCAAGCTCTTATTTGATGATTCATCCAAGCCATTACCTTGAGGATAGTAGGGAGTTGAGTGTACAAGCTAGATGCCCATTGATTCACACATGTCTACCAATTCTTCTACTTTAAACGCTGCTACATTATCTGCCACCAACCTCTTGGGACAACCAAATCTGCTCAAAATATTTTCATAGAGAAACTTCATGACTACCTGGTGTGTATCATTCCAGGTGGGGATTTATCTCACCTATAAAATCTAAACCCCACTGCTGGAAAGGACCATTAACCACTATAGGTCTCAAGGGTAGAGATTTTAGCTGTTTCTTACCGGTAAATCTTTGGCATTTGTTGCAAGATTTGACGAATGCACACACATCTAAGAAGAGGAAAGGCTAATAATATCCAGCCCTCAGGATCTTATGGGAAGTAGTTTTCCAGTAATGATGACCGCCGCAAATGGCTGAATGAAACTGATGTGTTACTTCGACAGACTCTTCTTTATTTAAACACTTGAGAAGCAAACCAGCAGGGTCTCTCCAATATAACAGATTATTATAAATGCAGAATTTTATAGCTCTGAGCTTGAGAGCTCGAGATTGAGTCAAACTAAGTTCAGGAGGAACTTCAAGCTTTTGCAGAAAATGTATGATGCTATAATACCATTCACAGGAAGACAAGTGTTCTGCCACTTGCTGACTGTCATGCTGCCCTCCTGCTGCCATATTTTCCTATAAATTTTCTGAACTTTCTCCTATGAAATTAATATCCAACAGCTTATGATTTTCCTCCGTTAAAAGCTTGGCAAGGCCCTGTCCTTTTACCAGCTTTGTGGAATTTACTTCAATATTGAACTCAATCATCTTTGCAATCCATCTAGCTCTCTTCCTTTCAATATCTGGTTGAGTCAAAACATCTTTAACAGAAGATGAAGGAGCGTATGCGATGACCTTTGAGTGAAGAATATAAATTCTGAATGATTTTAAAGCTTTTATGAGAGCGTAAGCCAATTTCTCGATAGGGTCATACCTTATTTCAGCATCCCTGAGTGTTTTGCTGAAGAAATCCACGGGATGATCAAAGTTGTCATCGTCTTTCTGAAGCAAGACCGCTACCACTGTGTCGTAAGAAGCAAAGGAAAAGACATAGAAAGTCTTACTGTAATCTGGGCTGATCAGAATCGGAGATTCAATGATTGCTTGCTTGATATCCTAAAAAGAGTTTCTTGCGTTGTTTGTCCATTTTATCTCAGGCCCTTTTTTCAGCATGCATGTTATGTGTTTGACTAATTCAGCAAAATTTGGCACAAACCTTCTCACAAAATTTATCTTCCCTAACAGTGATTAAATGTCCTTCTTGGACCTCGGCAAGGGAAGCTTCTGAATTGCCTCCACTCGTGTTGGATCAATCATTACACCTTCTACTGAGACGATGTGGCCTAAGAGCTTACCCTTCCTTAGAGAAAACTGGGATTTCTTGGGATTTAATGAGATCCCGAACTGCCTGCATTTTAAGAACACTCTTTTCAGATGTTTCAGATGCTCCTCATGGTTGCTGGAGTATACTGTGATATCATCGAGGTATATGAGGACAAACTTATCCTTTTCTCCCATGAAGGCTATATCCATGGCCCTTTGGAATGTGGCCTCGGCATTCATTAACCCAAAGGGAATCTTGGCATACATAAAGGTACCCCAAGGAGTGGTAAATGCAGTCTTCTCCTGATCATCATGGTGGACAGCAATCTGATTGTAACCAGAAAATCCATCAAGAAAAGACATGACCTTGGCCCCTGAAATTCTCTGCAACAAGTGTTCCATCTTAGGAAGAGGATAGTTGTCTTTCTTAGAGCATTTCTTTAAGTTTCTGAAATCTACACACAATCTGACCTCACCATTTTTCTTCCTTACTATCACCACATTGGCGATCCATTTGGAGTATCTCAAGGGAATTATGATCTTGGCATCTAGGAGTTTTTTAATTTCTCTTTCAATCACTGGCAGCAGCATAGGGCTGATAGGTCTGAGCTTTTTCTTGAAAGGAATGGTGTCTTTTTCAAGAGGTATCTTATGCTGAATAATATTGGGATCATAAGTCTTTAAATCACTATATTTCCAAGCAAAGACATCAGAAAAATCCTTCAAAACACTGCAGTATTTGGATTTCTCATCAGTAGACAACTCGGAAGACAAATTGATAAATTTGGGCTGGCTTTTACCTCCTATGTTATGCTCATGAACAGCTGGATCTTTCTCCTTTTCCTCTGGCTTGTAAGGAACATCATTCTGATCAAAAAGCCTTTCCAATGGAACCAAACCTCGAGGTATATAATTGTTGGGTAGCTGAAGAATATCATGCTGACCCAATTTTTTCCTTAGCTCAGGTTTCTGTGATTCTTCTTCATTTAGATTATGCTGATCAATATGCAAATCAGAAAACTCGTCCACCACTTGGAGAAATATGTTGAGTTCATCATCATCTTCAAAAACTTTCCAATATTTGATATTATCAGGAAAGGAGGGTCGATATTTTACTTGAATCTCATAACTGAGATTAGGGGGCATGGGTGGAATGAATGTGCTGGCTGAAACAGCAAGAGAATCAGCGAGCTGATTCATATCCCTTGGTATATATGAAATTTCAAAAACAGAAAAAGAATCACGCACTTTCCATACCTCGTCTCTGTAAGCCTTTAATCTGACATGCTTAGCTTGAAAGGTGTTGTTTACCTATTGTATGATGAGGTCTGCATCTCCCAATACCTTCAAACCTTTTATTCCCATTTCTTTGGCTGAATTTAATCCCAAAAGCAGAGCCTCATACTCTGCTATGTTGTTAGTAGTTCTGAAGTCGAGCTTGAAAGACAAAGATATGGTCTCCTTTGAAGGAGAGATCATAACTACTCCAGCACCTGCTGAGTCCTTAGTGATGGCCCCATCAAAGTACATAGTCCATACTTAAATGTCTTCACTTTCAGACTGCTGCTCAATAGGCTTCACTAGATGCATAGGAGTTGATTGACCATCATCAATCTGAAGGATGCATGAACCAAAATCTGTATCCACAGCATAGATAGGATGATTGACGGAATTCTTTCCATCACTGATGATGTAAGCAAGCTGGTTTTCCCTGTAAAGTCTTTTCAGCTCCACCCCAAACACTGGAATCGTAGCATATGATAGATCCATTTTCAATGTACCTCCTAATATTTTTCCCCATGAATGAGACAAAAGAAGCCCAAACTTAGGTGGAATATCAGCAACCACCACGTCCATAACCATGCTCCTCATTGGTAGTTGAGCAAGGTTTATGACCATATCTTTGATGAGGCCAAGACATCTGACTTTTCTAGAGTCAAAGGAGAAAAGATCTTGATATGGTTTGGTGAATTCGAGACCAAGCTCATCCATCACCGCCTTTGGCATAAGGTTATGTGATGCCCCAGAATCAAGCAAACAATTGTGAAGGATTTTGTCATGGACATTTAAGGATATGTAAAATGGTGGACAAGAATCATCATGGTCTTCTATCATGGGCCCTATGGTCACTTTAGGCTTATCATCTTGTAGGTTCATGAAATCATCATATGGAGAGGTCTTAGGCTCAAGAGACTTTAAGATGGATGCTTTAAAGATTTCATTCTTCATGAGTTCAGTTAAAGGCATCGGTATCTTAACTTTTTGAATTTCTGATTCAAAATTGAAAGAGAAAGATAATCTGTATGAAACCTTCACCTCATTGGAAGGAGATTTCAGGCTGACTTGTTCCTTGACTGGGGGATGAGTTTGTTTCTTCTGTTGTTTTGCTGGAAGGGGGGTCTGTTTCTCAGGAGTGGGAGGATGCTTGGCAGAAACTTCTTTACTTTTCACAGGAGCAGTATCTTCCTTGTTCTTCTCAGGAGAAGCCATGGTTGTTTTTGGACCAGCATTCTTGGATCTTAAGTTGTAACCTTTCTAATCATCTGTCAAGTAGACAGCTCCTTACACACTTGCTTCCTGAATTTGTTGATCCATCAGGGCCTCTTCATAGTCTACCTGTGTCAAAAATGAAGTATCATTCTCATCACCAAAACATGTTATCTCATCGGGAGATGGTTGTTGCTCTTCATCCAATACTGCATTTTGAAGAGGTGGTCTGATCCTCTGCTCATCAACTAGATTATTGTCTCTTTGAAGGATCTGAACTTGTGGGTTATTCCTTCTATAAAGGAAAGCATTTAGATTTCTTAGGGAAAAAGAGTTTGGCTCTTTTTCCCTTGCTGGTTGTTGATTCTGAACTTTCAATTTGGACATTTCGGATGTCAGACTGTCCAACATCTTAGCCATCTTTTCCATTTTACTATTAGAAGAAGAGGAAGGCTCAATAGCAGACTTCTTCCTCTCATCCCTTCCTTTAAGATTTTGTGATGTTGTAATGTTAGACTCAACCTCGAGGGTAGCATATTGCATTAAAGCAAGTGTGTTTGATCATCTTTCTCTAAGGATAAGACAAAAATATGAATCAAAGGCAGCAGGGAAGGTGATCTTTGCCGATGCATCGCTTGGTTTAATATCTGTAGGGATCTTACCAAACATTTTATTAAATCTCTTGATAAAGTCCGAGACCGATTCTCCGTCTCCTCTCTTCAAATTTCCAAACTCAGAAATGTAGTATAACAGATCTCTTCGTTCTCCCCGGTGTTTTAGGAATACCTCATCTAATTGTTCAATACCAGTGATCAAATTTGCTGGTAGTTCTTTGAACCACTTTCGGGCTTGGCCATCCAAAATCTGAACAAAAACTCTAGTCCACACATCTTCTTATGAAATATTAATGTTTTCTGCATAAGAATAAAAAGCTTCAATGTGTTCTTCAGCAGTATACTCCCCTGCTCTTGTAAACTTCGGCATATATTTTTGATAGTCACCGGTTAGCATGGTAGACAAGGGATTTGGCAATACAAGTGGAGCATATCTATTTGCCAAGATCTGTTCCATTCTGGTCAAAGGGGCAGTCATGACAGTCTTAGGGATTGATACAGACGAGGAACTTGTGGGAGATGATGGAAGAGATTAGTTGCTTGAGTTAGAAATGAATGGTTGTCTCACTTTGTTTTGAGCAGAAGGTCTGGAGACCGGTGAAAAATAAGAGGCTCTATAAAATTGACCAAGCAACAATGCTAAATTCTCTTCACCCTTAGAGGACAGATCATGGAGAATTTCTTCAAGAACAAGCATATTAGTGTGAGTGTATAAGACACTTTTCGAAGGTTTGATAGGTGATGAATCAAAAGAAGATGAAGAGGAATTTTCTTCCTGTTTGGAGGATTCTGTATTCAATTCTTTTGGATGGGATGAAATGTCAATATCAAGAACAGAATCAGTAATATTAGAAGAAAATGAAGGTTCTTCTACCTTAGTAACTTGAGATGAATTTTTTATTTCCTGGGAATTTTGAGTTTCAGCAGGGGATTCAATCAAAGACTTTTTAGATATGGAAGGATGAGTATCAGTTTGAATACCTGAATCAATTGCCCTTGCAGATCCAGAAGCCTGTCTTTGTAAATTTTTTCCCTTGCTGATGATCTTTTCTGGATTAGGAACTGGTGTTGTCAATGGGCCTTCTGGGTTCGCCCTGGTATGAGCTCTTTTGGGAGCCACTTCATTTCAATGGATTCACCATATAGAAAATGTACAACCTGATAGTGTCTACTTCTTGTCTATCATCAAGAACTAGATCTATGTCGTCTCCCAGAGTAGCTGAGCTTCGATCTCCCCTCCCCAGCAACGGCGCCAATTTGTTATCACTCCAGGAAACTCTCCTAGGCTGTAATTCGGAGATGCCTGGTAACTAACTCTTTTTGGGAAATATTTTCTTAATAAATGATGTGGTTTTTGGATCAAGACAAATATCTAGGAACTGGACTGTGTGTTTAATACTATCTAGAGATATCAAATATCACAAGGCCTTCTAGAAATGCAATCAGACAAGGTTTGATTAAATGAAAGAGAAGATAGCTATTGAACCAGATTATACTCATATAAAACAAGCACAATGGGTTTAAGAACTAAGGAAATAACTTATGATTCTTAACTTAATCAATCAGCTAGTGAGATGACAGTCACATGTAAATTGAATAAGCGCCAATAAAGAAATCATTCACTCATAAGATATCCGAGAATAGAAAATAAAGGTCTGACAACACAACTGAAGGAAGCTTGCAATGTTTCATATATTAAGAATAAGTCTCTTGGTTACAGTAGCAGCATGTAGAACCCAAAATTGAACCCCTGGTTCATCTTCTATTCTAAGATTTATAGCATTACAAAGTAGTTCTAAGATCCTAAAAACAAGGATCAAATATACTAAAAATAGTAACTCAAAATTCGGTTGTAAAATAAGTGGGATGCTTCCCCAAAATGAGGCCAATCCAAGATTTCTCTCTGTTGATGATTGGTGTAATGTAGAACAGCCTCCCAAGGCTAAATGATAACTTTCAAAATAAAGAACAAGTCGAATTTGTTGACGGGGCAAGGTGTCCTGATTTTCTATCTTAATTAAATATGTCCATAAACCTTTGAAACATCTCCTTTCTCCATCATTTGTCAAAAATAATTGTTGTGCTAGAATTGATAATTCATTAGACATTTATTCGAAAAGACCCTGAATCTTCTCATCTCAAAAATCCTTGATCTGTGTAAAAACTCGTCCATTCTGGACACATGGGCTTTCGGTGGTTATCTGGGAAAGTTTCTGGGTGAGTTATCTACCGAAAGCACCTATTTCGGTGGTTAATGAATAGTTGTCCTATTCGCCTAAACCACCGAAAGTTAAACTTTGAATAAATTTCAAAATTGCCAAAAAGTTTACCTTAAGTCCTCTCTGATGCTCAGGATTTCTTAGATGTTGCAGTCCTGGTTCGTGCAGACCTATGAACTTCTGCTGGCTATGTAGGGAGCTCTGGTGTATCCATTATAGTGGTGGATAAATTAGCCAAGGTGTTCAACCCATTTTGATCCTCTTCTGGTGATTTAAATTCTTTTAACTTGAGCCTCAGAATCCTGAGCTGCCTATATAGTTTCATATTTTCTCTGATCAAAACTTTGTTTCTATCTTTGATTTTGTCATGTTTTTCTTTAAGAGTTTGATTCATTTTGAATAGTTTAGCATTTCTCTCAATGAGGTCTGTGTTTGCTTTTTTTATTACCCTCTCTAGAACTTCCATCTCATAAATCTCTTGTAGGAACTTATTGGTTTTCTTTGTTTTACCTTTCTTAGGCCTGCTTGAGGAGGCTTCTGCTTTTGGTTGCTTATGGGTTTTTGGAAAACTAGATGAAGGTAGATTTGAATGAGAACCTGTATCCTATGTGATCTCCAAGTTATCCTGTGTCTTTGCCACCCCCTGCTCTGATTCAGAGTCACTATAAGGTAGATTGAGAAGGTTTTTTCCCGTGGTAGGGTTTTTAGATTGTTTATCTTCAAACTGTAATTTCCTCTTGATTCCTTCCTTCTTTCTAGGGGATGCTTTTATAGGATCTCGGGGTATTGAGATTCCTTTCCTTTTCCTGTGACTACTCTTGGGAGTAGGAGATTTTTTTCCTCTATCCTTCTTAGCTTCTATCTCTGGAGGTCTTTCTGTTTGAAAATCATTCCAAAACAAAAAGAAACCCCACTCAATTTGTTTCCTTTGCAGAGCTTCTCTCACCAGAAGGGTAATCAGCCCTTGATTTGATAATCTGCTTACAACTTTTGCAGGTTGAGATTTCACCTGTCTTGCCATCTTAGTCAAGGTTTTATGAAAGAAATAAGGTAGTTTTATGTGTCCTCTGCCTGTGAAATGATTCAGCAGTTTAAAATGGTAATACATTACCCTGTTGTAGCGCCCCTCACAAGTGATATACACCAAAATTTCCTTCAGCAGAGATTGCCACTTCGGTTCCAGATAGGACATGGGAATATCCTTCTTCCAGGTCAAATCTTTATGCACTGGTAAAAAATATGACCTGAATTCAACGTTTGATCGCGAGGTGGTTTTAAACCAACATTCCCCCATTCTAGGTAACCCTGTGCATTCAGCAATGGTTTCTTCGTCGATGATAATTTCCTCCCTGCCTACTTTAGCAATCCTTCCGTCATAGAAGAGAGCAAAGGTTTCAGCCACCTATTCGTGAAATACTGTCAACTTCTCACAGTATGCAAAAACTCCATTCTATCTGAAAAACTCTGCCACCTCCGGATGCGCTTCCAAATACCAAATTCCATCCACCTCGGATCTCAAAGCAGGACTTGCTTTCGACATGGGTCGGTGTTGACTGTACCTGAAATTGTGGGGAACAAAATGTTCGGGAGGCAATGACTTCTAGAAAATAGGCAGACAGTGAATATCCTTCATAAAAATCGACAGAAAAGGGTGATACACACTGATTTTTTTAAAACTAACACAGTTTCAGACGACCGCTTGACTGAGAATATGCCGAAACTCTAGATTCTCGATGGCATTTATATTTCTGAAACTTAAAAGAAAATAGATTCTGAACTGACCTGAAAACCTGACCAGGCTTACTTGACTCGGGAGTGCTTGCTGGACTTAATGACACTTTGACCAGCCTCAGAGAATGCGGGATTGGGATTCTTGCAAATTACAGTTTACTGATGAAATCGCGAACTTGTAGTTATCTTCAACTATCTTCGGGATTCATAATAACTCATCATAGTTTCAAATTCAGAAATGACCAGCTCATGATGGTTAACGTACTTGTAACGGAGATGGAGGGTAGCTCAGTGCGATCATACCTGCCAATCACCGCCCTGTGTGGATTTGAAATGACCAATTCGGTTGATAAGACACGGGGGCTTCAAACCTTTCGGATGGATGCCACGAACGTGCATCATCTCCCGCATGGCGAGCTTTCGGCGGTTGTGTTTATAATCATTGCGCCAATCTTTGACAGCTGGCTCGTGTGAAAGCATGAGCTTTCATTGTTCTCATTCACAAACTTTCGGTGGTTACTTGCCTTCTGCTTCGACCCCTTCACTACAGAAAATGAATACTTTCGGTGGTTAATGAGCACATTGGAGGCTCGCCTAAACCACCGAAACCTGATATTTTGCCTTTTTCTTGACCGAACCAAAATCAACATTTCTTTTGAGAGTTTTCAAAATAGAGACTCTCTAACCTACTTGCAAAAATTTAGAAATTAAATTTAGATTACAACCTATCACCTAAAAAGCAAATAAAATCCACCAATTTATTTGAGGAGTTAATAGTATCACTTCTATAAAACCTACACACATTATGCAACAGATTGACAATTTCTAAAATTTCAAGCTACATCCAAAGCCTTGTATATCGATCAATATAACTATAAATATGAAGAGACCCCATTATTCCCTACCCTTAATCAAATCCATAAAACATTACCTTACCAAACCTAGCATGGAATATCCATCTCTCCTTCTCTTGACCCAAGACAATACCATTCTTTTCATTCATAATTTATACATTAAACATTAGTTGACCACCATCATACTCGACAATGATAGTCAAAAGAACCTCATGTCCCATGATTATATGCAATTCTTAGAGCCCCATATCACATGGGTTGAGTATAGCAACACCACCCTCATGTGCTAATTAATAAGATATTTGCAATTTTGTTTACCATTGGTCTCTTCAAAGACACCATAGATTGTAATGTCTCTCTTCTTGGTTGTTTTGATATGACCTTGGTTGCATGCCGACAAATTGATGACTCCACTAAATTAGGGTTTATGGTTTACATGATGAATTGATGATGGAAGAAAGTGGGTGTGTGAGTCAAATTTGAGTCCAGAAACCCTCCCATATTGTTAAGGCATGCGAATAGTCTATCCATGTCAAATTTCAATGCATTCAAAAATAGTTTGAAAAAATTTCAACGTTAGCCCCATTCACAGGTCATTGTTGCCCGTGTCTAGTCCTAGTACAATTTCCTTGTAAAATTTGTATAAAATATTTGGAGAATGATAATTTTGAAGGTGTTGGGCCTCTTCGAACACACCATGACCAGATCACCTCTCATTGACAGTCTGTGCATTGATCCCTTTTATTTTTGGGTTGTTAGTATTTTTAATTACATGCACCTTTCAATCTAGTCAAAGTTCAATTAATGTCTCTTGTTACTATAGGGTTTTAAAGCCTCATGATCCCAATGCCCATATGCCTCCAACCTTGTGATCTAATGATCGTTGGGTGACAAGTGTCATGAAGGGTGATGACTAACACTAGGGGAAAATTTCAATTCAAGGCTAGGAATGACCAGGCCCACATCAAGTGAAGGAAGAAAATTAAGAAGGTACATGTGTTGTCCCATTCCATGTCAACAATGTTAAGAACCAAACATCAATATAGCATAGAAAAACTTCAGGAAAGGTACTCAACGCCTTGAAAAAGAGATAATTTCAGATAATAAGCCTCTTCGAGGGGGAAACCTCCTTT
>JZKD02S1646489.1:70941-82495 GCA_000966675.3 Picea glauca | reverse complement strand
TAGTCGGGGAATTTCTCTCTTCCAATACCTTATATATTCTTTATGGATTTCTTTTGATGATAGCCACCTACAAATGTCGATGCAATAAAATAATATCAAGGCATACATAAATTTGTAGATAAAACATAATATGCCAATAAGTTCTTCTACAAATCACATAAGAAGTACATTTTCCTTACAAAACAAAACTTACCTCATGTATTTTCCAAGTACATAAATAACTTGTTTTATGTTTTTGTCAAAGTCGTCTGGGAGAGATAAAGGTAGAACATACTGTAACAAAAAACAAATAATTATTATTTGTTTCCAAAAAATTCATACCAATAAGGAAATATATTGTAACTTACTAATTACCTTAATGAATGTATGTCAGTCATGTGTTTTAACCCCACCAAAATCACCTTTTTTGTTAATATATTTTGTATGTTCGACGAAAACCCCGTCGGAAACCTAATTTTTCGAATGACCTATTTTACAATATTTCTCTGTTGCTCCGTCAATAACCAAGGAAGACTATTATTTTTTTACGACCATTGCCATTAGAATTAATAATAACACTTTGCAATGCGTGATTAGCTTCCTGTATGTCACAACAAATCTTTCCAATTCTCTCTTTGTCAATCCTTTTGTTGAATTTAAAGCAGTTGCAAGAGCCATTCTCCAGGAGGATGGAAAAGACCCTAGCCAAGATCTAGGGCCCCCAATGCACTCCTGGGGTTCTTGGTCTAGGACCAAATAGTCAGTTCCATGGCAAAAGACCCTTGTAAGGGCCCCCAGTAGATGACTGGGGTTCTTGGTCTAGGACCAAGCAGTAAAGACCCCTAAGAGGGAAACCAGTACATGATTGGGGTTCTTGGTCTGGGACCAAGCAGTTAAAGTCCCTAGATATGCCTAGGGCCCCTGGAAATGTTCCAGGGTACCCATGCCTGGGGCATGGGTTGATCCTTGGTCTTGTACCTTGGTGGATAAGACCCCATAAATGTCCTGGGGAAACCTAATTCTTGATCAAGTGTGTGTTGGTGTATGAACCTCTTTGTAGGTGGGCATGACCACATGAGGGATGTATCCCATATGCAATGATGATAAATTTAAAAGGTCACTTTCAGAAAGAATGGACAATTATTTCCACCATGTAAACCCACCTAAACCCCCTTCACCCCTGCTTGTGTTTTTTTGGGGGTTTGTATTATTTTTTTAGGGGTCATTATGAAAATATTAATTAAATGTTTAATTTATAACATATTTAATTAATATTTATATTAATTAAATATGTTAATTTTAATTATTATTTTTTCTAAACCCCTATCCTAAAGTATAAATATAGACCTCCTCCCTTACCTTTGGTACAATTCTTTTGTGCTCTTATGCTATCCTCCAAAAGGTGAGCATATCTCCTCTAGTGAGTTGCGGCCCTCCTCTGCAACAGTGGCTGAGTGGTGTAACAGTACAGTCCTCCAAGCTTTCGGCCTCCTGATCCTTGAAGCTTGTGTGCCTCTTGTGTGGAATGTGTCAAGGGTTGTTGCAAGGCTGTTTTGTTATTGTTGTGACCTGTGTTTTGGAGACTGAAGCTGATGTCACCTGTCTCTATCACAGATCTGATTCCTTCTTTGAGCTGTGGCCTCTTTACCTCAGATATGGTACCTTGTTGTCAACCATGGCCTCCTAACCTCAGTTCAGGTTTCCTTGCAGTGAACCGTGGCCTCTTCTGGCCCCTAACTTGAGCCACAGCCCCTCTAAGATACGCATCTAACCTCTACTCTTCTTGATGGGGTTTGGGCCCTTTGAGTTTTTCTATGTGTGAAAGGGTCTAATCACAGAAATTTTATGTGTGATGGTTTCTCCTCCTGGTGGCAAATAAGTTGTTTTCATCTCTAAGAAAGAGATCTAAACTATATGGTAGATATATAATTTTGAACTTTATCTGAGCATAAATACAAGTGGTTGTACATCTCTTGTGTGTGGTATGGAATCCTACAGAGGTAAGACAACAAGGTAAGTGACCGGTATCAGTGTATCATTATCTAGATCTGTTATTCCCTATTTATGAAGTTGTTTAAATATTAGAAGTTGCTCATTAGCATATCTGAATATTAGTTTGAGTTTCGATCTATATAAGATCTACATCAACATTGTAGATTAGACCTAAATACTATTGATTTATATAGATCTATATCATCTAAGTTAGATTTGTTTTGATCCATATCAGATCCTTTAATTGAATTTGTTCTATATTTTAGATCAGAACTAGTGGTATGTCAATTAGTTCAGATCTAATCTTATGAATTTAACTTTAGTTGAATTAGATTGTTGCCTGGTTAGATCTGAGTGCTACAAACACTCATATTTTGTTTAAAATATTCTAATCAAATCATTGTTCTTTTCTGATCTGATTTTTCTATGTTCAACAGTTCAGTATTGCAGTGATTTTCTATTCTAATGTTTTCTATCTAACTGAAAATTGAAAAAGACAGTTTTGTTCTGCATCACTTCTCTAATTCTAACATGGTATCAGAGCTAAGGGTGTGAAGAGAGCTCAAGGATTTAATCTTGATCCTACGCATATCCACTAGTTAGGGTTGTTTTGCAGAGATCAGCAACACCTAAACCAATTAAGATCTCAACATGGCCTCCACATCAGTAAAAGTTGAAGACAGACTCATAGGGGCCTCCAACTTCAATTCTTGGTAATAGAGGATAGTAAAAATTCTTGAAGAGAATGAACTAGAAGAGTTGATTACTAGGGTTATTGAAGAACCCACTTCAAACACAGCCAAGGCAGCATACAGGAAGAAACAAGCCAAGGCTAAGAGAATCATTTTTTATTTTGTTAAGGACAGCATGATTCCAATCATTGGTCACCTAAGGATTGCCAAAGAATGTTTTGATGCCTTGGAAAACCTCTATGAAAAGAATGCACCAACTCAGAAAAGAATTCTAAAGAAATAGCTACGTACTTTGAGAATGGGGAAATATGATTCAGTTTCTACTTTCTTCTCCAAAATTTCTCAAACTAAAGATCATCTTATTGCAATAGGAGTTCATGTAGATGATGATGACCTTGTGCAAACTGCCTTTTATGGACTTCCTGAGTCATGGGGAGTTTTTCTTGCATCTGTAAATGGAAGAGAAGTCCAACCCAACTTTGACAGATTATGGCATGACTTCTTAGAATAAGAAGGAAGACTTAAAAGTAGAAATGAGTCTTCACTTCTAAGAGATCATGCCCTTTCAGTGAAAACCAAAAAATGGAAGAAGTTCCCTCAAGCTAAAAGAAAAGGTAAGAAACCTCAAGGTAAGCTATCTCATCTCAATCCTCATTTATCTAAAGTTAAATGTTTTAACTGCAATAAGCTAGGACATTATGCAAGAGATTGCAGGAGTCCTCCCTCTCAGCAGAAAAGAAGAGGAAGATTCCAAGCCTCAGTTGCCACTGAAGAGGCTAAACCTCTAGAGGAGCCTCAAAGAATACAAACCAGGGCTGCCACCAAAGAGAAAGAACAAAAAAAGGAATATTATCTTATCTCAGCTCTTTCCGGAACTATCACCAACTCATAAGAGATTTGGCTAATAGACAATGGTGCTTCTAGACACATGACAAGATTCAAACAAAACCTTGCAAACTATCAAGACAAGAAATTCAAGGCAAAGGTAGAACTAGGTGATGATGGAACCTATGACATAAAACGTTTTGGATCTACCTCTTTCCGTTTTCACTCAGGTAATATCTTTCACATTGATGAAATTATTTATGTACCTAGTCTAAAGAAAAATTTAATCTTTGTTCCTATTTTAGAAAGTAAGGGTTACTTAGTAGCTTTCTCCAAAGGGAAGGCCCCCTTATGGTCCTCAAATGAAGATTTAAGTATTTCTATAACTATTGGAACTCGTGAGAGTGGAATTTATAAGATTTCAGGTCAGGTTGTTCAAGCTCTAGTTCATGAGATGATAAATCCATGCGAGCTTTGGCACAGAAGACTTGGACACCTCAACTACAACGCTCTTCCAGGTTTGCAAAAGATGGTGACAGGTATGCCATTATTTTATTTTGAGCATGATAGTGTTTGTAAAGGTTGTTCACTTGGTAAGAATACAAAGAAACCCTATCCTCTCAGTAATAGAAAATCAAATGGAATTTTGGACTTAATTCATTCTGATCTTTGTGGGCCCATGACTGCACTATCTATGAATGGTTTTATTTATTATATCATTTTTATTGATGATTGTTCGCGTAAAACTTGGATTTATTTCTTAAAGACTAAAGATGAATCTTTTAGAAGATTTCAAGACTTCAAGAATCTTGTTGAAAATCAAATAGGTAGACACATCCGAGTTTTCAGAACAGATAACAGTAAATAATTTGACTCCTTCAAATATGACGAACTCTGTCAGTATTCTGGAATTAAGAGGGAGTTAACTGTGCCATACAACCCTCAGCAGAATAGGGTTGCTGAAAGAAAGAATCAAACTATATGTGAAGAAACCAGGGCCATGATGTATCACCAAAACTTACCTTTATCTCTCTGGGTCGAGGCTACCAGTACTGCAGTCTACATTTAGAATCAATGTCCACACAAAGCCCTTGAAGAGAAAACTCCTGAAGAATTTTTCACTGGAATCAAGCCCTCAATCCATCGCCTAAGAATCTTTGGCAGTCCATTCTACATACACATTCCAAAAGAGAAGAGGACTAAGCTAGAGCCCTCTGGAAAGAAAGGAACTTTTGTGGGATACAATGAAACCTTGAAAGCTTACAGGATTTATATCCCAGGTCAAAATTTCATCGAAGTAAGCAGAGATGTAAATTTTCATGAAGAAGTAGATTTTCGTTGGGCTGGAGAACTTCCATGTGATTCAGAGGAGAAGGAAGCTCCACCACTTAATTCTCCAAATTATCCTCTTCCAGATGAGAAGAGGGAGGAGACCTCAGAACTTCCATTGGATCCCTCAATGGATACTATTGAGTTTCCAATGGAGATACCTCCTATTAAAAGGAAACCAGCTTGGTGTCATGAAATATAGAAAGAAGAAGAAAAACATTCAGCTCCTAAGGTCACCTTCAGAGAAAGCAAGAAACCAGATAAGTACTCCGGTCTCATAGCTAATTTAAATAATGTAATTGATTCAGAACCTTCCACATTTGTAGAAGCCTCTAAACATCAAGTGTGGAAAGATGCTATGAATGAAGAATATGATTCTATTCTAAAGAATGATGTATGGACCATAGTCCCTAGACCCCATGGCAAATCAGTAGTAACTTCAAAATGGCTTTATAAGATAAGGAATGCAGCAGATGGAAATATTGAGAAATACAAGGCGAGATTCGTAGCTCGTGGTTTCTCTCAAAGGATTATTATACTTCAGTCAAGATTATTATATCTCTTGCAGCAGTATTTGGTTGGAAACTTCACCAGATGGATGTTAAGACTGCTTTTCTTAACGGTGAAGTTGAGAAAGAAGTATATATTTAGCAACCTGAAGGTTTCGTGATATATGATAAAAGATCTCATGTGTGCAAACTCAAGAAATCCCTGTACGGGTTGAAGCAAGCTCTGAGAGATTGGTATGGTAGAATAGATAGTTTTCTACAAAGTCTTGGATTCACCAAGAGCATAGCAGATCCAAATATTTATATAAAGATTATTAAAAATAATCCAGTTATCCTAGTCTTATACATGGATGATATGTTCCTCACGGGAGAGGAAAACTTGATAGCTCAAACTAAGAGGGAGCTTTCTGCAGAGTTTGAAATGAAAGACTTGGGGCTCATGCACTATTTTTTGGGATTGGAGGTTTGGCAGAAACCAGGAGAGATATTTCTCTCACATGGTAAATATGCAGTTGATGTGCTTCGCAGATATGGCATGATGGACTGCAAGTCCATGTCCACACCAATGATATCTAATCTAAAGAAACTACAAGATCAGGCCATAGGTTCAGATCCAGAATACCCCACCTTATATCAGAAGATCATTGGGTCTTTGATGTATCTTGTACATATGATACCAGACATTTTCTATGCGGTAAATTCTCTTAGTTAGTTCATGTGTGAACCGAAGCATATACATATGGTTGTTGTGAAGCATATTATGAGATATGTTCAGGGAACTATAGCTTATCGTCTCAGATACACTTACAGTGGAGGTGTAATGCTCCATGGGTTTACAGATTCATATTGTATGGGAAGTACAATGGATCAGAAGAGCACTTCTGGATATTTCTTCAGTTTGGGTTCGGCCATGATTTCCTGGTCCAACAGGAAATAGGGCTCCATAGCCCAAATCACTACAGAAGAAGAATACATTGTTGCAAGTGCTGCTAATAGAGAAGAAGTGTGTATTAGGAAGCTACTTTCAGACTTGTTCAGTTCAGAGCTTGAACCCATATTCATTCACTGTGACAATCATAGTTGTATAAAGCTCACCGAGAATCCAATGTTTCTTGACAAATCGAAACACATTGAGATGAGATACCACTATGTCTGGGACATGGTTCAGAAGAATGTCCTCATCATTCAGTATGTTCTAACGGCAGAACAGATGACATATATTTTTACCAAGCCACTATCACTGACAAAGTTTGTATACTTTCGTGACAATCTTGGTGTAGCTAAGAATGCCTCTCTTGCTGAGAGGGAGTGTTGAATTTAAAGCAGTTGCAAGAGCCATTCTTCGGGAGGATGGAAAAGACCCTAGCCAAGATCTAGGGCCCCCAGTGCACTCCTGGGGTTCTTGGTTTGGGACCAAACAATCAGTTCCATGGAAAAATACCCTTGTAAGGGCCCCTAGTAGATGATTGGGGTTCTTGGTCAGGGACCAAGCAGTAAAGACCCCTGAGAGGGCCCCCAGTATATGACTGGGGTTCTTGGTCTAGGACCAAGCAGTTAAAGTCCCCAGATATGTCTAGGGCCCTTGGAAATGTTCCAGGGTACCCATGCCTGGGGCATGGGTTGATCCTTGGTCTTGTACCTTGGTGGATATGACCCCAAAAATGTCATGGGGAAACTTGATTCTTGATCAGGTGTGTGTTGGTGTATGACCCTCTTTGTAGGTGGGCATGACCACATGAGGGATGTATCCCATATGCAATGATGATAAAGTTAAAAGGTCACTTTGAGAATGAATGGACAAGTATTGCCACCATGTAAACCCACMTAAACCSCCTTCACCCCTRCTTGTGTTTATTTGGGGTTTTGTATTATTGTTTTAGGGGTCATTATGAAAATATTAATTAAATGTTTAATTTATAACATATTTAATTAATATTTATATTAATTAAATATGTTAATTTTAATTATTATTTTTACTAAACCCCTAGCCTAACCCCTAGCCTAAAGTATAAATATAGACCTCCTCCCTTACCTTTGGTACAATTCTTTTTCTCTCTTATGTTATCCTCCAAAAGGTGAGCGGATCTCCTCTAGTGACTTGCAGCCCTCCTCTGCAACCATGGATAAGAGGTGTAACAGTACAATCCTCCAAGTTTTTGGCCTCTTGATCCTTGAATCTTGTGTGCCTCTTGTGTGGAATGTGTCAAGGGTTGTTGCAGGGTGGTTTTGTTGTTGTTGTGACCTGTGTGTTGGAAACTAAAGCTGGCATCACCTTTCTCTAGCACAGATCTTATTCCTTCTTTGAGTCGTGGCCTCTTTACCTCAGATCTGGTACCTTTCTGTCAACCATGGCCTCCTAACCTCAGTTCAAGTTTCCTTGCATTGAATCGTGGCCTCTTCTGGCTCCTAACTTGAGCTGCAGCCCCTTTAAGCTATGCATCTAACCTATTCTCTTCTTGATGGGGTTTGGGCCCTTGGAGTTTTTCTATGTGTGAAAGGGTCTAATCACAGAAATTTTCTGTGTGATGGTTTCTCCTCCTGGTAGCAAATAAGTCCTTTTCATCTCTAAGAAAGAGATCTAACCTATATGGTAGATCTATGATTTTGAACTTTCTCTGAGCATAATACAAGTGGTTGTACATCTCTTGTGTATGGTATGGACTCCTACAGAGATAAGACAACAAGGTAAGTGACCGATCTCAGTTTATCATTATCGAGATTTGTTATTCCCTATTTCTGAAGTTGTTTAAATATTAGAAGTTGCTCATTATCAGATCTGAATATTAGTTTGAGTTTTTATCTGTATAAGATCTACATCAGCATTGTAGACTAGACCTGAATACTGTCGATTTATATAGATATATATCATCTAAGTTAGATCTGTTTTGATCCATATTAGATCCTTTAATTGAATTTGTTCTATAGCTTAGATCAGAACTAGTGGTATGTTAATTAGTTCAGATCTAATCTTATGAATTTAACTTTAGTTGAATTAGATTGCTACCTAGTTAGATATGAGTGCTACACACACTCAGATTTTGTTTAAAAGATTCAAATCAAATCATTGTTATTTTCTGATCTGATTTTTCTATGTTCAACAGTTCAGTATTGCAGTGATTTTTTGTTCTAATGTTTTCTATCTAACTGAAAATTGAAAAAGACAGTTTTGTTCTACATTACTTCTCTAATTGTAACACCTTCCATCTAATATATTCCATAACAATTTTGTTATTTTCTTCTCGATATGAATTGTATCAAACAGATGAACTATTTGTAGGTGCTCGTAGTAAGAAAATATACTGAATTGAATCGGGTAACTTTTCATTCCTCGTGGAAGCCCATTTGTGCCTTAACGACATTCATGAAACATCAACAAATTGAAAGTAACACTAATTAATGGGACAAAATGAAATTAATACTAATGAAATTAACCAAATATTTATATAATATGTCTTACATAAATAATTTGCGTACCTTGATGATTTCTAATATATTC
Organism: Picea glauca; assembly: GCA_000966675.3. Lineage (NCBI taxonomy): Eukaryota > Viridiplantae > Streptophyta > Pinopsida > Pinales > Pinaceae > Picea > Picea glauca. The sequence continues at coordinate 73,673 of JZKD02S1646489.1, read as the reverse complement.
CAACTTCCATAGGCGAGGTGTCATTCTTCATGGTTTTTTTCCATTTTCTTCTTTACCATTGAATTTTGATTTGTCTATAGTTCAATAACTATGGTTCTTAGGCAGAAAGTGCCTATACTCATCAAACACTTCCTTTCCTAAACTCCTTGAATGATGATATTTTATCCTCGGACCACAAACTGGGCATGCAAATTTACCCTTTGTTTGAAGACCTACAAGATATATGAATTAATGTAGCGTCAAATTAGAGTTACAATTTAAAATAATGCATGAAATTTTCAATAAATATATATAATATTAAATCACAAAATAAAGTAACAATATACCACAAAAATGTGTTAACTTGGGAGCATCATGAATTTTCCATGGTAGTATTCCATGGAATTGAAATCATTTTTTCCCTATCGGTCTAGAGATGTCATACATAGTGACGCCAACCCATAACTTCAACAACTCATCAATTAGAGGCTCAATATATATGTTCATATATTTAACCTGGTACCTACCTAATTGGTTCAACATACTGCATGATTAATTATACTTATCTAGATGTAATTATATATAAAAGAAATAATTACCATGCACTAAACAAAGAAATGAAATATTTTGTCATACTTTAAAGCAAATAAAAGATAATTAAATACCTGGAAAAATCATTGCCAACATTGTGTGCTCTCTCTTGATCGACATCCAAGGAGTAAGGTTATTGTTTATAACAAAAACAAGCCACACTGAGTACGTAGAACGAAGCTCTCCAAATGGATTGACACCATAAGCTACCAACAAAAGTCTAACATTACGAGGTTCTTCTTTAAAAATTGGCCACTTTTCTTCGATGTACCTCAATGCAGAACCATTTGCAAGCATTCGAAGAACATCGTCTCGACTTATTTTCTTTGCATGGAAATCCATAAACTGTGCTATACTTTGGCACCTGAACAACCATTGTAAACGTGGAATTATCGGAATATAACAAAGAAATTTGTGAGGAACCTTCTTTGACCCTTTATCGGTTCGATATCTGCTTATTTTACATTGTGGGCATTCTTTTTTTAATGTATATTTTCCATAATATATGATATGATCATTAGGACATGCATCAATAGCTTGATAGTCCATTCCAATTTCTTTCATAATCACGGATATTTCTCGATGTGTGCGTGGAAAAATATTTGACATAGGTAATAGAAATTCACCTAACAATCTACAAAATTATAAACAATAAGTCAATGTCAACAATATTAATCATCAATATTGCATCCAATATACTAATTTATAAATTAGAAAACAATAGCAATATAGGAAAAAATTGAACCTTTTAAGTATTTGTGAACATGCAGGCATAAATAATTAACAAATTAAATACCTTAGTATTTGTGTGAGGCATGTGTTTGATAAACCATTCAAAACCTTCAGGTTCACCAGCAACAATATAGCAAATAAAATATTTTTTGATTAGCCTTTATAAAGAGGTTGATGTGACTTCTCGAGTAGAGGATCAACATCATGACTATCATCCTAGTTTTCCTCATCCATTGGAGCAAATGTGTCTTGGATCAATCTATGTACCTCATCTTCCTGATTTGAATCACTAACATTATCTCCATCCATATCATCATTAATAACTTGATCAAAAGCTTCAATATTCTGATCTCGAAGTTCATCACCTTGTAAAGGAGTATTTCTGCTAGTACTTGGCAAATAACTCTCTGGAGGTTGACATTTTGGGGGCATCATCTATATATTTAAAAACAATGTAGAAAATTTAGTGTGTATAGAAAATATAAAAATCTCGATAAGAAATATCACTAAAATTCATGACATGTTTATTATTACAGAGAATACATTAAATATTAAATCCTCTTACCAAGGGACGATATTCATAACCCCCTTTGGTGTGCCCCTTCTCCCTATAATGTCTTTCAGTTGTTATTATTAAAAGTCTTTTTCTTTGCAAGCCTATGCAATCATAGCAAGGGTAATAACATTTTCCATTGTCCCTCGCCTCTAATGCCACTCTTAACCGATCAATCTTCCTGTCATTTTCGTTCATAGTGACAAATCCTTGTCCTGACAAGTAATTGTCTTACCTACACCATACCAAACAGTAAGTTGTCATTATTTTATATTTTAGCTACTCCTTTCGATTATGATATGTTTATTTACAGTGACCTACAATCCTCACAATTCTTTCTTCTAAGACATTTTGACCTGTTTTTTTTTTTTATTATCGATTAACTATTAAGATCGATATGCTTCAATTTGTACTATAGAATAGTATTGTGTAATGAATCAACATGGAAAATAATTACACACCATTTAACAAAAGTGGTCAAAATTTCTCAAACTTGAATCACTCGACACCATAGTACACTAGCCTCTAAGTTGTTTTGTAGACAAAATGCCAATCTTTGAAATTCACCACTAAAAAAAGAATGTCAACAACTTGTCATCCACAATTAGGTTGGGTTGGTTTAAATTATGACGTGTTGATTTGCATCTACATACAATGGTCACAATTTTATGCTACTTACCGTGGTCACATTTTTATTTTCTAAGACACTTTGGCATGTTCTCATTTTTCATTGTCTGACTAGTAGATTTCATCATGTTATCATAGATTTCGTCATGAATTTTTTATATTTTAGATTCTCCTTATTAATAGTGTATAAACAAGTTACATCAACTACAAACTAAAGTTAATCACTACATCTATAATTGCGTGTGATTAT
>JZKD02S1646489.1:26409-42426 GCA_000966675.3 Picea glauca | reverse complement strand
AACAATAATGAGTCATATTTACATCAAACACTATTGGGTCCATTACCCAAAACTTTGTGCTATGGGTCTTTCTTCAAGAGTTGACATCAATGACAACCAACCTTAATCAACAAGAATTACCTTTCTTATTGGTGTCTTATAACTCTGTTGATTACGAATCTCGGATTGATAATTAATGAGTGCATTATACTAATCATATAAGTAGCACAATATTTTGGCGTCGTTGTCGGGGAGTTGCAAATGGTAGGAAGTGATTTTTAGCTTAGATTGTTTGCATAGTTTTTGAATGATTTTAAAGGTTGCTTGAGGGAGGAGGATAAAACGTTTAAGACATGAGTGAAGAACCACGCGGCCACTAGAGTGGGGTTCTCCGAAGCCAGGTTTCCTTCTTACCTTCTAGATAGAATTAGGATTTCAATTCAATTAAGCATCAAATTTCCATTTTATTCATAGATATAGAGATAATAAGGGTAGATTTGTAAGCTCCAAAGATTCAAAAACACCCCCCTCCCACTAATTCAACTAACACTGGTGCAGGAAAAATTCCACCAGGAGAAAGTTCAAGGGGAGCCAGTGAGGCTCCAGAAGAAGAACCTAAAATGGAAGAATCGGCATCGGGGCAGGCAGAACGTGAATCTGTTGAACATTTAGGAGACACACAAAATCCAGTTTTTGAACCATGTATTAGTGGAATGGAAGAAGAAGAAGGAAATGCAGCCACTGAGACTGAGACCTTTGGGTTTCCAATCTTGGATATTTTCAGAAACAACAGCATGAAAATCATCCCACTATCATCGTTACCCACTTTCAGAGGTATGTCAATTGAAGATCCAGCCTTATTTTTATTCGAGTTTGACATATTATGTAGAAGCTATAACTACTCAGACAATGCCCAAAAACTTAAGCTCTTTCCTGCTACAATGAAGGATTCATCCTTAAGATGGTTCATGAGCTTAGGAGAAAATACAATTCTCTCTTGGGATCAGATGAAAGACACATTTTTATGGAAATACCAAGACTATTGTAAGGATAATGCTAAAAATGACATTTTTAAAATGCAGCAAACAAAAGATGAAAGCCTTGAAGACTACTTAGAAAGGTTCTTATACAACTATCAAAAATCAAAATTATTCACCACAGACCCAGCTGTAGTAAGAACTATATTTTTGAAAGGTATTAGAGATGACTGCATAGAAGTTTTAAATTTGTTAAGTTTAGGAGATGTGAACCAAAATCCTTTTGCAGATATTGCAGACTACTGTAGAATATACTCAAGAGGACAAGCTAAAACAGGCAAAGGACAAAGAGATTCTTTTAGCAGAAATACAAACCAAAGATCAGGGACTGTCACCAGAATTGAGTTAGGAAACTTATTGGAGAACTTTAAAACAGACATTTTGAGCACATTCAGTAACCACTTAGATACCCTAAAACTGAAAAATAAACAAGAAGAAGAGGTTGTTTTAGCAATTTTTTGTCCTAGATGTCGAAAGAAGCACGATCAGAAAGAATGCCCATTAAATGTCATAGAAATTTGTGGCCTGTGTACTCTATATCACCCCACATCTGAGTGTCCAACTTTTCTTGAGATACAATCCATGTATAGGTGAGGAGGAGTCTCACAAGAACAACCATACCCTTCCAGAAGACCTTGGAGAGCACAAAACCCCAATACATTTTATGACCCTAATGCACATTATCAACAACAACAATGGGGTCCTCCTCCAATGTCATATCCACAATGTACACCTCAACAAGCTCAAACTCAACCTTGGAAAAAAGGTTGGAGGGGGCTTGTGTATGGGAATCCCTCTTACCCTACATATCCACAGTATCCTACAAAAATTTCCCAATTACTATCTAGATTTAACCCACCACAGATACAAGCTTTACTTCCACCTCCTATACAGCAACAATTTACAGTCCCCTTGAACCCTAACCAGCAACGGAAAGTGCCTACAAATTCCAATCAACAGCCACAAAACCAAGCTACCCCCAACCCTCATAGACCAACAGAAATCCCTGCCCAGCCAATCCCTAACCCCAATAATCGACCCACCCACACTGTGCAGAATACAAGAGTTCAAACCTTTCCCACCTATGAAATTCAACTACGATCAAGGAAAGTTGTAAATCAATCAAATCCTGGAGTAATAATTCAGGAAGAAACTGATAATCATTCTGAGGAAGAAAACACTCAAACCACCCCTGTAGAAGAAGAGACTTCCCCTCCTATTCCAATCAATTCTCAGTTTGTAGGAGTACCTCAATAAGTTAATCTTCCACCCTACCCAGAAAGACTATTAGTGAAGAAACCTGACCCACCCTTGCACAAAGATATAGAGGATGAGTTATGAAATGTATGTATAAAAATACCTCTGTTGCAAGCTATCAAAGATATCCCCATATATGCCAAAATCATAAGGGATCTTTGTATTAATAAACCAAGAAGGAATAAGAAGGAACCTCCCCTTGTTTAGGTAATAGGACAATTATCTGAATTTATTTCTGAAATGTCATATAAATATATTGACCCTGGGAATTTAGTAGTCACTGTTGAAATTAATGGTATTTCCTTACCAAACACACTCATTGATTTGGGTGTAGCAATTAATGTAATGCCTTTTGACACTATGAAAAAACTCTAAATCAATCAGTTGAGACCAACCCAAACCATGATAGAATTGGTAGATAAATCAGTCATTATCCCTGCAGGAAGTTTAGATGATATCATAGTCACTCTAGCCTATTGGGAATATCCAGTAGAATTTCTATTCATCTACTCTATATCATCCTCCAAACTAGGACACCCTGTGGTTCTTGGCCGCCCTTGGTTGGACACAGCAGATGCCTTTATCAACTGTCGATCTAGCGAGATGACTATATCCAATGGCACACATGGCCAAAAACTTGTTCTCTTCCCTCCTACCCAACTGGCACAGGAAAAACCTGTTTGGCTAGAAAACCCTTATGGAGAGGAATATTGCATCAGACCCCTATTAACACTTGAACAAGTAAGAGGAATGCAAGAACAATTGGATGAACAAGTCTTAATTTTATTTTTGGCTGATACAAACTGCATTGAATATCCTAGGTCCTTTGCAGAATTGTCACACATTTTCAATTCTGAATTTCAACAAACTTGGCACCTTGATATCACTCAATTATATACTTTATCACCAGCTTCCTTAGAGAAGGAATAAAGTACTGAACTTGTTGAGATTATCCCAAGAAAACCTTTGTATATCAACTCTAGTTTGGAACCAGAACAAAAGACACAAGTAATTGAAATGTTCCAAAGACAATTTGATGCCTTTTGCATGGGATTATGCAGACATGAAAGGAATTCACCCTGAAACATGCACACATCATATTTACACTAATGACCAAATCATACCAGTTAGATATCCTCAGCGAAGGATGAATCCAACCCTCAAAGATATTGTAAAATAAGAATTGCAAAAACTCCTTCAAGCCAATCTCATATACCCCATTTCAAATAGTCAATGGGTGTCTCCACTTGTCATAGTTCCCAAGAAAAATGGTAAGTGGAGGACATGTGTAGACTTCAGGGGGTTGAACAAAGCCAACCATAGGGATTATTTTCCCCTACCATTTATCGATCAGGTGTTGGATACCTTTTCTGGAAAGAAGTATTTTTCGTTCCTAGATGGGTTTAGTGGTTATAACCAAATACAAATAGCACTTGAAGACCAAGAGAAGACCACTTTCACCTGCCCATGGGGAACCTATGCTTATAGGGTCCTTCCTTTTGGACTTTGTAATGCCCCAACTACTTTTCAAAGGGTTGTCCTAGCCATTTTCTCTGACTTGACCAATGATTGCGTAGAAGTCTACATGGAAGACTTTACAGTCCATGGAAATGACTTCCAAGAAGCTTTGACCAGTCTGGAAAAAGTCCTGATTAGGTGTAAGGAAACTAATCTTTCCCTAAGCAATGAAAAATCAAAGATGATCCTCACTGAAGGTATTGTTTTGGGACATCACATATCTAGTTTTGGAATGAGAGTTGATCCTGCAAAAATTCATATTATCACACAAATCAGAATACCTTCCTCACAAAAGGAAGTTCGCAGCTTTTTAGGGCATGATGGCTACTATAGAAGATTCATTCCAAATTTCACAAGCTTAGCTGCCCCTTTATTCAAGTTATTATCTAAAGAAGCCTAATTTAATTGGGATGATGAATGCCAAGTATCTTTTGAGATTCTAAAATAGAACTTGTCAACTACCCTTGTATTAAGAGGACCAAATTGGTCCCTTCCTTTTCAAATCTGTACCAATGCCTCATACACATCCCTTGGAGCAGTTCTTGGACAAAGGGAAAATAAAATGCCTTATGTTATTTACTTTGTCAGTAAAAATCTGTCCCCAACAGAAGTTAATTATACGGTCACAGAAAACGAATTGTTAGTTGTAGTCCATGCTATCAATAAATTTAGACACTATATTACAGGATATCAAGATTTTGTACACACTGATCATTCAACCATCAAATTATTAATGAACAAACCTATAACAAACCCTAGAGTTACAATATGGTTGTTATTATTACAAGAGTTTAATATCAATATTATTGATAGACCCGGTAAGGATAATCTTGTGGCTGATTTCTTATCTAGAATGATTCATCTGGGAGATAACGCAAGAGTAGATGATAACTTTCCTGATGAAAATTTGTTTGCTATTTCTACATTCACTCCTTGGTATGCAGATGTAGCTAAATATCTTGTGATAGGGAAGATGCCTCAGAAATTGTCTCCTAGAGAAAAACAGAAAGTAATTCAGCTAAGTGCCAACTATATGTGGCACGATGATTGTCTCTACAAAACAAGACCAGATTTGGTAATCAGGAGATGTGTAAGGGAAGATGAAATTCATGATATTTTGAAAGCCTACCATGATGGTCCTTGTGGAGGACACTTCATAGACAAGAGGACCGCTTATAGAGTTCTGCAATTTGGTTATTATTGGCCTCATATTTTCAAAGATGCTAAAACCTATGTATCCAGTTGTGATTAATGACAATGAATGGGTAAGCCTACTGCACAAGACCAAATGCCACTTCAAGCCCAAGTATTCATTAAGCCTTTTGAGAAATGGGCATTAGATTTTGTAGGGTCCATTAACCCTGCATCTAAAAAGAAAAAGTATATACTTGTATGTACTGACTATGTGACTAAGTGGGTTGAAGCAAAAGCTTTACCAGTTGCAAGTGAACAATCAGTGGTAGATTTCCTTTTTAATAACATATTTACTAGATTTGGTGTACCTCAAGAAATTGTGACTGATCAAGGGACTCAATTTACCTCTAATCTAGTCAAAGCTGTTATAGAACAGTACCAAATTAAACACAGAAAATCTACACCCTACCATCCACAGGAAAATGGACAAGTAGAATCTACCAACAAAGTTATTGCATCCATTCTTACCAAAACAGTATAGCTACACCACAAGGATTGGGATGGCATATTACTAGAATCCTTATGGGCTTATAGAATCACCTGGAGGAATACAACAGGACATACACATTACAAGTTGGTGTATGGGAAGTAGGTGTTTCTCCCCATAGAATTCTAGATCAAAACCTTCAGGACTGCAGTACAATTTGGCATGAACTTGGATGAAGCCCAGCAACAAAAGCTCTTGCATCTTAATGAGTTGGATGAAATTAGGTGGGAAGAACTTCAAAGAACCACCCTCATTCAAGAGCAGAGAACAAAATGGCATGACAAGTATCTCAAAAAGAAAAAATTTCAACAAGGAGATTGGGCCTTGTTGTGTGACAACAAATTCAAGAACTTCAAAGGTAAGTTAACTACTCATTGGATGGGACCTTATGAAATTGAAATTTTCTATGATAATGGTTCAATCAGGATAAATAAAATTGACGAACATCAGACACCACTACTTGTGAATGGTCACCGATTGAGAATTTATAACAAACCCCTGTCAAAAGAGGAATTTATGACTCGTATATTACAGAATTCAGATATGAAGGTGATCAGTAAGGAAGGAGACCTTCCTACTAATCCACATTGATTGATTGGTTTACTTTTAAAAACTTTGTACATAGGTGTGGATTGTGTTTTGTTAATAGCTGAAGGTAACAATGGATTCTTACCTCCTTTTGTTTTCCTTTTGCATTTTATCTTTGTAAGTAGATTTCTATAATTTATTTGATCCTTCACTAACTTTCTAAACATCAGTTTGTAGGCATCAACAATACTATGTTCTGGTTTGGTACCAGTAAAACTGCTCTGGTACCAGAAATGTTGTTTTGGTCCGGTACTAGCAAAATTGCTCCGATACCAGAAATCTTGTTCAGGTCCGGTACTAGTAGTCTTGTGTTCGTCTGGTACCAGCAATCCTATGTTGGTCCGATACCAGAAGTCTGTCCTTATACGATACTATCAGGACACATCACCTAATTGACAAGGAATGTTATGCATATTTCAAAATCTTATGTCAATTAATATGAAGTATGAAGCCATGCATTAACCACTTAAGTTGGAACCAAGAAGTCGAATGCAGCATCAAATGGTATCCCTTATGAAGCAATAATTCTTTTTGGTTTTGTTGTTGACTAAAGGGGAGTATCTTTAATTTCTTTTGGTTCTATTTCTAGCTACAAGGAATAATTTTTAATTTCTTTTGGTTTTGTTGCTAGCTAGAAGGAAGTATTTTAATTTATTTTGGTTTTGTTGCTTGACAAAGAAGACATAATCCTTACCTATGATTGTTAAAAGAACCATGCATAATCTGCTTCAAAGTCTAGAGGTTGCCTTTATCCATTATTTCAGTATGATTAAAGAGATAAAAAATTATATTAGCCTACAAGTAACTATCTCACCCTAACTAGACTTCAATAGTATTCATTGGATTATCTTTACTAAAGAGTAACATATGAGTATATGAACACTCTCTGTCATGGGCACACTAGGAAAACTTCTATGAAAGAGGATGTATCAGTACCCTAAGGTAACTTTAGGTCATTCTCTTATGGACAAACTCAGACAAAATTATACATCTGGATCACTCTAAATAAATAATGTGCATACATAAGTTTATTTTTCCTTCAAAAAAATCTTTAAAGACATTCAAATAAGAGAATATACCTTCCAATCCAATACCATCCCATCCTATAAAATGGTTTTCATAAGATCCTCCCTTGTCACCATGCAAAATCACTCTTTAATAAAAACCAAAATAGGTGACTATAGACAAGAAGCCTCTGATGGAAAAAGGGTTTAAGAGACTAACCCACCAGGATACCGAACAGGTCTACTGGCAGAAGGTACCGGTCTATGGTATGAATAGGAAACCCCATCTAAGTACTAAATAGGCCTGTTGGAAATGGGGCATTCTGCCTAGGTAAGGGATGTCTCTCACTAATTATCACAACTACCCCACCAGAGTACCGAACAGGCTTACTGGCAGTGGATTCTAGTTGAGAAATGTCTCATTTATACTTGTCTAATTGAAAAATTCACTTTTGTCATCTAAAAAATGAACACTACAAGCAAAGTTAACTATTGACATTTATGAGATACAAACTCCAGATTAACAAACAAGATAATTACTACAAGCAAATTTCCATTTGAGAACTACCCTAAGTCAACTTTACCGGTCTAACATCTAAAGCCTACATTACCTAAGAAGGAAACTTCTTAAGAGTGGCGCCCTAACTAGGGAGCCTAATCTACTTATACTATCAAATTTATCCATAACATCCAATAATAGTAAATCTTTGAAGCAAGTTAGGTTGGATCTGTATTTCTGGAAAAAATATAAAAACCTCCCTGTTTTCACTACTGAATGCTACCCTTGTCAATAAGTCATCAAAATAAAGGAAATTTCAATTTTTAGGCATGTGATCATATGCTAGGTGATAAATGTACTTTTGGAATTTAATTTGGTTTCTTTTCTCTTATCAGTTTTCTTCCATTATGATACATGGTGTTGAATCTTCTTGTATAAGGATATGCAACATCCTTGGCATGGGGGAGGGTCAAAGAGCTCTTTCAGAACTCTTTTTCAGACTCACATTTCATCTTCAGAAACTAGCATGTTCACCCTACAACCCTACAGAACTAGACACAAAAGAAGACAAGCACAGAATAAAGAAGTTTCATGAAGTAGAGGAAATTCCAGTACCAAGCTTCTAGAAAAATCCAGCCTAAAAAGATGAACTCTGACAATCTGCAAGCTTCAAATACAAAGGCATACACATATGCTATGGGTATTGATTATACAATGGTAAAAACAAAGGTAACATGGTATTATTTATTTTCCTTTGCTTATAAAACTACAATAGGTATGAAAATGTATACTAGATCTTATGACCTTAGTGTTAAAACCATGCACCTAACTTTCACTTCCCTCATACCCATATGCTTAACCTTAATCAATCCTCTCATCACAGAAGCACTTGAAAATGATTGAAGGCAAAATCACATCAAAAGTGTGAATATGGAGCATGTATAGTAATGATGAGACACGAACATGCTTCACCCTTAAGTACTCACGAACATATCTCATGTCATGAGCCACGATTCAACATCAAATTCACCACTCAGAAGTCCAAATACCCATATCAAACAACAATGATGCTATGACACCCAATGTCTTGTCCCCATCATTGCATTAATGGGAAGAAATGAAATGGCTTATCTGGGTGGCAAAGCCATCCAGATGAGCCTCATCTTGTCTTAAATTTTCCCTTGCGGAACCTTACTTAAACTCACCATTCGAATTATCGATGCCATCACCATATTTTCACGCCATTACCAACCTTTATCCAGTTCCGAGCCTACTCCTCTTTACGATATTCGGTACCAAAACCTTACCCTCATAAGTTGACCAAACCCTTGCACCACAACCTGATTCTCACACACAGTTCATAAAAGATGGTTGTGAGTAGACATGAACCGGTCTTCCAGATTTATAGGGAGACCAAGGAGTTCCATCTATGTAGAGATAAGTATTCTAGAGCAGGATGGATGTCATTTTTGGAGAAATTCACAGGCTGTCATGAGAGGGTATCTCAAGCATTTATTCAGGGTTACGATGGAGAGATTGTGCACATAGGCAATCTCCAGCTAACAATCAATGAAGAAAACTTAAGGGAATCCACGGGATTACCTAACAGAGGATCCAAGTATTTCAAAGGGGTAGGAATCAACAAATAAATATGCCAACGATTTCTAAAAGAAGACCATCAGCACCTTGATTGGAGAAAGGGGATTCCTAGGAACTATATCAAGTAAGAGTATCATCCAATTCTTGCTAGTCTTCAACGATTCTTCACTTGTGAGGGAAGGTATGTTGTAACCTTCCTATATCATCTTAGGATTCTGTTACACTTTGAAGGAGGTCCTGAAATTGATTTCCCATATTTTGTATGGATGAGTCTAAACAATATGGTAAGATGTGTCAAATCCATATCCAAAACTGAGAAGACTAGCATTTATCATCAACGTGTTATTAAGATGTTAGTTATACATGAAATCAGAAAGAAAGGGATTAACTGGAAAATCCTCATCACTCAACACCTTCCCACAGAAAAAAAATATATAGAGGGAGCCCAACCTGCTCCAGAGAAATATAAGGAACCTCAAGAGAAAAAGGGAAAGAAAGATAAGGTAACTCCATCATCCTCTAGAACAGTGAGCCAAAAAGATAAAGCTAGTAAACAAGCAGGGCCCTCTTCCATAGTCGATAAGATTTTTAAAAGTCAATAATCAAAAGGTAAATCCAAATTAGTGGAGGATACCTCAACAACATCACTTGAGGAGAAGGGTCATAAGACAAAAACTATGAGGAAAGAAAATAATAGCTCAGAAAATAAAGATGAACGGTCTATAGAACAAACCCATGTAACCATTCCACAAATAGAAAATAAGAAAAGGAAGCTTGTGAGAACCTCTTATCCATTACCCCCTTGTAAAAGAACCACAAGGAGCATGGAAAAGAAAGGAAGAGCAGTTATCATCCCTCATACACATGAAGACCCAATAGATCTTACCTCCCCTTCTGAAGACCTATCAGTCCAGGATGACATCCCTAGCTTGACTGAGGAAAAAGTTACTATTACTTTATGTCGGATGAGGGAGGAAGTGGAGGAAAGATAATACATCCATCCAGAAACAATGGGGTCAACAAGGACCTTAACAAAAGAACAGATGAAGAAAAAGATTGGGGAGCTGCAAAAGCAAAACTAGGAACTCAAACAAGAAGTGAAGGAATACCAACTACTGGTTAGGTATATCAAAAAGGAAAACTAGCAACTAAAGGAAACCAACCAGCAACTTCAAGATGACCATGAAGAGACTTCTAATAATGTCAAGAAGGTACTACGACTTCTACAATACATTAGGGTCATAAAAAGGGAGCTGAAAGAAAAAGCCTCAGCCATCAACATCATTGATCCACAGAATTAAAGAATGGAGTCTCAAATTTTGAAAAATTTTGAGTTTGTTTCAATTGCATGAGGACATGCAATGATTTTGGCATGGGGGAATGTTGAGCCTCTAAATTGACATCCCCACTACCCTATTATACTCCTCATTTATACCTTTTTGTCCTACCTAAGCTTGGATAAATGACAAAGAACACTATTGTTAGACATTGATGAGGTCATAAGGTAAAGTATAATTGAATTCATACATTTTGTGTTTTATTGAGCTAGGAGACTAAATGTTTCATTTACTAATGTTTTAAATTTCCACGTGTAACCTTTGAACTCTAGATGAGACCATCATTTCTATATCAGCTCAACCATCCAGTACTTATGTGCTAGATTGCCACTGTCTGAATCCGGTACCAAGTGCACCTTCCATTAAAATCTAGTACCGAGCCATTCACTATCACGATCCGATACCAACGGCCGTAGATTGTTCTAGTCCAGTGCCAACCACTTGTGTGTTGTTCGGATCCGGTACCATTTACCGAATCTCACCTATCACAATCCGGTAACAATACAGGAAGCAAAATATACCAAGTTTAGCTCCAGATCGTGCCCAAGATAATTGTTGGATGTTTGCCGAATCATCAAAGCTATAGCAAGGCTATGATAAGATAGTTTGTTTATTGCTTCATCCTTATACACTTTTTGTCATGAGGATGAAGCTTAAAATATGTAACCAAATATATAAATTTGACAATTGACTAATTTTCTAAAGATTTCACCTCCTTGTGTTTCACGACTAAGACTGTTTAAATAGTCATGGAAAGGATGGTGGAGGTAGTAGAGAGTTAGCATAACACAACATGTGAAGTAGCGTTACATATTGTAGAAAATGTTCTGATTTGAAGTTTAATAGAAGGATGTCATTTATCTCCATGTTTTGATCATTTATGAATGAATGTGAGTTGAGTTGTTAGCATAGTTTAATTCTATGTTTTGAAGTTAGAGTAAGAGTAATGTGTGGATTGAAAGAAAGCTTACTGTAGACTCTAATCGCTGACCTGCTAAAGCGGCAAGGGCCCACCGCCCAACAAAGGTCAGCATCCTTATAGATTAGTTTTGGTAGTTGATTTCAATAGTATAGATGTTAGACTAGCCGAAGCTTTGATCCTTTCATATGATAACAGTATAGTTTAGTTTAGGGTTTCGATTATATGATTGCTTAGATATATTTACTTACTCTGTTTTGCATATGCTCTATTTATGTTTTTATGAATTTGATTTTGTTTCATGGACATGAATGTTGGCAGCAGTAGTCAGTCATATTTGAAGGAGAACTAGTGAAGTTCACAACAGCACATTGTGAACCACAACATACCCAGTGTATTGACTATTGAACTACCCATGCTATGTCTTGATGATTGATGTGTGATGGTTGATGTGTGATTTCCCTTTTAGAAGTGTGATTGCATAGTTAGCTTTCTAGGTCAGATAACAGAGTTGATCTGTCAAAGAACTCCATCTCATACTTGCATGTGCCATAATGGAGTAGATAGCCTCTCTGTGAAAGACAACCAAAGTGTGTTTTGGTTTTCTAGTTTGCTTTGTTTCCAGCATGCATAATCTAGAATAATTCTATACTCATGACATTAGAATTACCTTTCTTACTAGTGTCTTGTAACTCTTTTGATTATGAATCCCAGATTGATCATTAATGAGTGCATTATACTAATCATATAAGTAGTATAAAAGGGTGACGATAAGGACGGATATTGGGAGGAAGGCTTCCTGGTACAAGGGTAATGGAATGATCATGAACACCACAGGAAGGAGGGAGTCCCTAGGGAGTGGAAAAGACCACTTGATGTTTAGAAAGGATGGATTGGAGGTCTTATGACACCAAGGGTGTCTCAGTTGCTTGTATCGCATGGAGTTGGGAAATAATGCTAGATTGACCTTTTTTTAGTATATTTTCCATGCGATGAAAACTAATGATCTCAGGTGAACTAGTGGTGATGCCTAAGAACTTATATGTTTGGCTCTCCTAGTTGAATTGCATGGTTAATTCCTTAAAATCCATGAGAATGGGACCCAAAGTCCTTAGCCAGTCTGCACCCAACACAATGTCACAACTGCCCATGTCGATAGCAAACATATGAGATTTCAGGTGGTAGTCACCAATTTAGAGACGCACATTTTCACAATGCCCTCCACATTTCATGGAGCCTCCATTCGCAATCATGATTTAGAAATTATTGACTGCATGGATATAGCAATGAGTTTCTTGGGAAATGCGATGATGAATAAAATTATGGGTTCTTCCACTATCAACAAGAATGATGACCTTCCTATTCTTGATGTAACCAATTAGCTTGAGGGTTTGGGGAGCAAAGAAGCCAGTGAGAGAATTTAGGGAAATGACTGGTTCTACTTTGGGAGGGTCTGAGGGAGGGGTTATGTCAATGGTTTCAAGTGACTCAGACATAAGGGGAGTTTCAACATCCTCTTCTGAAATATCCTCCGAGATGGCCATAAAAATATTTTGTTCCTTACACTTATGGCTCGGAAAATATTTTTCATCACAATTATAACAAAGGCCTTTGAGTTGGCATTCATCCATTTTAGCCCTGGTCAATTTTTGGATTTTAGTGGAGCAGAGGTAGTAGTGGGATTTACTGGTTTAGTGCGAGGAATAAAGGAGGGTTTTCGGTTTTGAGAAGAGATAACCTTATGTGCTTCCTTCGCTCTTTTAGTAGCCTCCACCCAACTCTGAGGCTGATCCATGAGGACATGGGCACGAAGCCCATCCTTAAGGCCACTGATAAAACATTCTCGGAAAAAAGAATAGACATTCCCTCTGTACGAAAATCCAGTCGCTTAAATGCACATATAAAGTCTTCCACTGTTCCAGATTGTTTCAACTTTGTCAAACAACCTAAATGGTTGGTGTCAGTGTCAAAGAGTTCATAAATCTCTGCCACAAAGTGTGTCCAAGAAACATACCCTTGACGAGAAGTTTTTCTCCATTGCCACCATTGCCAACGTTCTTGATCTAGATGGAGAAAACCATACCGAAGTTTGTACAAGTCATATGTAATGTCGTATAAAGAGAAATAATGTTCCATTTGAGTTACCCAACCAGTGGGATCCGAGCCATCAAATTTGGTCACATCCACCCACGGAAGACGTAGGTCACGCTGAAAGTGATGGGGCTGAAAATTATGGGAATGAGAAGAAGTTTCAGCTTTGGTATGCAAAGGTGGGTTAGATAAAGGGGGATCTGCAAGGATATGCACCTTGGTGCAGATCATCGAAATGACAGATTCAAGTTGGGGTTCCGCAATTGAGGCGATGATGGAGGACTGTATGTTTGTATTGATGGTGGCAACATTGGCACTGAGCTGTCTCACTTCTTTTTGGGTCTCTGTGAAATTAGATTGCAAGTTATTGAAGCGAGCTTCCAAGTCTTGTCTACGGGTATGGGCCATGATGACGAGGGAACCGAAAAGGGGCAGGTGGGGTCAAAAATTTTGCTAAAAAATGATAGGTATGAATGTGATAAGGGCGAAGAGATAAATCCAATGGAATAGGTCTCAAATAATGGTGCAAAAATTTCCAGACTTTTTTTTTTTTTTTACACCTGCGGAGTTATACTCCGGTCTGAAGAATACTACAGTGATGAAATTCCCAAATGATTAACCATGAAGAAATGTGTAGTGATTTGGAAACTCGAACACAGTTGTGCAGCAATAGATATTCTCTTTTTTAATTTTTTTTTTCATCCCCAAGGGTTAGGTATTCAAGGGTTCTACAAATAAGGGTTTTCTCTGTGCTATAGTTCTCTGATATACGTGTGGGGTCCAAAAGTAGTACTTGGCCCAATATCTCAAGGCACCAACTAAGGAGGCTACACCGTGCCCTTATCCGTACTACCTGACTACCTAGGTACTAGAGAGTATCATCCTGAGTGCTTTTCTTGGTGGCACTATAGCAGGTAGGTGGCCGATTGGTTTATCTAAAGAGGGCTTTAGGAAATCTAGGTCAATCCATATACAAGTGATGTCTGATGCGCTACCACTGGAAGGGGTACCAATAGGAGTTACAAGGGTGTTCAACAGATGTGTGCTTAAGTACCACTTGTATTTCCTACATGTATGAATCCCTCAACCACAGGTTTATACGCGTAACAATAGATCTCTATGGCTTAAATACGTCAGAATATGTCTCTACCCTGAAAAAAAAGTTAACCCACATTTTTTTGCCGAGGAAAGTACTTTGATACCACTTGTAATATTCCAGATATAAAAAGTATGCAGAACGGAAATAAAATGCTAGAAATGGCAGATAAACAACAATATAACAATAACAACACCACAATAACATTGAAATGATATCAGAATAACACCAGAAAGAGAACTTTTATTCTGAGAGAAATGTTCACTTGCCTCTTCAAGGGGGAAACCTCCAGTCCAGTAGATCTCTATTACAATAATATCCAAAACTAGGGTCTTCATACCCTCGACTCCTATTTATACTAAATATGTCTATCAAAAGAACAATCTAGAGGAAGATCCTTCTAGAAGCAAAAGCTTCTATTAAGTCTTCTTACATTCAACTTATTCTACCTTATTGCAAGGCCCTATTAATATTGAACTTTATTACATCCGAATACATTGTTCTACCTACGAGAGCAGTTAGGTCCCTAACAGGGTGAGTGTTTAGTATCATGGCCAAGCAAGAAACAATCATCAGTATCTCTATCTACATTTGAGGCAAAGTATATTGCAGCAACAACATGATGTACAGAGGTTCTATGGATGAAACAAACTATGATATATATACAGGTTAAGTATGATGAGCCCATTCCAATATATTGTGATAATACAAGGGCCATCAGTATCTCAAAGAACCCGGTGATTCACTCCAAGACAAGGCACATTCCAATCAAGTATCACTTTCTACAGGAACAGGTTGCAGAAAAGAACGTCAGAATTGAGTATGTGGGCACAAAAGAACAAGTGGCAGACATCTTTACAAAATCGCTTCCACAGGAAGCCTTTGAGTATCTTCGTCAGAGACTCGGAGTCATTTCTACTCCAAAATGAATGCTTTTGAATTCTTATCGTATATGTCTTAGATGTACATGAGAAATTACCACAAAGAGGAAAATTCAGGTTGGGAGAACAAAAATTTTAGTTAGGGGGAGAAGCCCCAAATGGAAAGATACATTTTCCATTGGTGACAAAGGGGGAGAGATTTATAAGATGCAGAGGAAAAAGGCATGAATCCAGGGGGAGAAATGGTCACAGAGATGCAGAGGACATAGGCATGGTTCCAGGGGGAGCATGAGTGCTATGACTTCAGTATTGCATGACATGATTTCAGTATTGCATCACTGTGTTTCCATCAATGCCAAAGGGGGATATTGTTGATTAAGGTTTGTTGTCATTGATGTCAACCCTTGAAGAAAGTCTGGTAGTGAATTCTGGTAGCACAAAGGTTTGGGTAATGGACCCAAGGTTGTTTCATGTATAATGGTATGAGTTTTAATATATTTGAAGGTAATACTATTCTATATGGATATTACA
>JZKD02S1646489.1:0-13664 GCA_000966675.3 Picea glauca | reverse complement strand
CAAGGAATTATACAATAAAGTGGAAATAGCTTTATGGGAAAGGGACATGCTACTGTATCATATTAATGGAAAGTAAAGATTACAACCTGATCCTTGATGTCGCAAACTTCCTTTCGATGGCCCTTGGCTCCAACACACACACTTGCTCAATCCTTGCATGAAGAAGATCAAATCCTCTGGATAAACTTGTTGGAGTCTCCAAGCTGTTGTTCAAGTTTTAGTCCTTCACACAATTCTTTCACCAATTCTCCAATGAATCTTTCTTAACCTTTTCCATGAGAATTCACTCAATATATAAGAGAGAATGAATTAGTTACTTGGATAAGAATAATCCCAAAATATCAGGGAATCCAGTACTAGGATAACCATTCGAATGCCATCTCATCCTTCTAGAAGATTCCCTTCTAGAAGCATCGATAATTCATATTTTTCCTTGCTTTAGGAAGAGTTCACACCCTAGCAGTTCAACACAGTGTGAACTTCTCGCACCCTGCCTTAAGTCAGCCTACGAGAATCATACATTCTCGCACCTAAATATACTAGCAACCTGCGAACAGTCGTCAAAAAGGAGTTTTCTTGGAATAGATGAAAGTAACTTTTTCTCAGGAGAAAGTTCGTATGAAGAGCCTAAGTACACCATCATTAATACATCATCATGAGGACCAAAATCATGGGTAACAACTGTAACATGAGAAAGTGTTGAAGTTGAATGTTACGAGGGTCAATGACAGTAGGGAGCCATTATGGTTCTCCCTGTGTCGTCTGAGACCTCTCATTGGAAAGGTAATGAGAGTCAGGATATTGTCGCCCTTCTGGAAACTGTGTTGATGTCGACAAAAAGGGGGACATGACTCTGAGAAGCAAAGAGCTTCGTGAAATCTACTAGGTGAGGTTAGGAACTAAGGAGGTACATGGAAGAAATCAAGATGTATGGAGACTTAAGACTGCCCTTGGTTGGGGGTATGTGTGAGGTATAAGTGGCCGCAATTGTTCAACTAGGTCGAGTGTCAGAGGGACAACAAGACAGGGGATAAGTTGAGCCAGAGGCGGGACAAAGTGAACAAACTCAGAGGGAAAAGGTAAGTGACCTATGGGATACTTAGAGTATATGGACAATGTCAACAGGGGTAGAGGATAAGGAGTGCCCCAACTAAGGGCGACATGGGTTGTGTTAGCCAAAAAAAAGAAGAAGGTCATCAAAGGTGACGACAAAAGGATATGTAAATGCTGGAAACAAAGGCTTTTTACAATGTACCAAATAAATAAAGAATAATTTGGGATGAGTGTACAAATACAGAAACGGGTGCCCCCAATGTAATATGGTTGGGTCATTTAGGGCACAATTTGCTTGGAGAACTAGTGGAGGGTGGGGGCCCCATGGGTGGGTTTCTATATGAGGTAGGTGAAATGAAGGGAAATTTGCAGAGGGGAATACTGATTGTGAATGAAATGGAGGGTTCATGATACTGCAGAGGTGCAGTCAAAATAGAACCTTGAAGAGATAATCAGGGAGTCCAGTGGGAAAGCTAGCAAAATGAGGAGAAGGAGTATGTGGATGATTTGCGACATGATGTAAGACTATCAGGACTCCCATCCCTAAAGGGTTGAAAAACAACATGAGTGTCAAAATGAAAAAGGGTGCTATGAATGGGACAACTCATGTGGGGGAGAGTGCTACCGGGTGACAGTACCTAAAATGCAATGAAGATGTTGGTACTACAAAGCTAGAGATGGGGATCCTAGAGGCAAATGTCATAGGGTGTGACTGGAGATGCAATTGAGATTCAGAGGGAATGATTACATGCCAGTGTTGATTATATACCTAAAGGGGTTGCGTTGATGTATGATGCCCAAGTACCTACACACATGAAAACAAAATACCCGACGTGAACAATATCTGAAGAGAATCGAACATACAAGCATTTATTTGATAATTTTGAACATGAGCATGCGTACCTGGATGAGGTATGAAAAAATGGTTGATCCCGTGGCTGAAGATGGATCAAAGAACGGAAACCTAGAGCTCCTAAAATGGTGATTGGAAGTTTGACAGAAAGGCCTATATATAGCTGTAGGGCCCACATTGCCACCTCATTTGTACTTGCTGCCAGAGTGACTGGACGAGAGATATTCAGAGGAGATTAGGAGATTTAGGAAGAACAAGGCAGTCGATCCAGGACCAGTGAGCTTCAGGTTGGTAGTCTTATCATCCTGCATACAAGTAGATTGTCCATTTCTGGGCAGGTTCTATACAGAGGGCCGTATAGGGGGTTTTATGGGTGTGGGCCCCCAAGTTCGCGGGTGATCCATAAATATGCACGCACGAGTGCATGCCTGTTATCTGGATAGCCTTGCATGGGGGTGTCCATAGGGGGGACATAGGCACACATGATATGCATGCCTGTTTTCTACACAGTCGCGCATGGGTGTGCGGTTGTGTAGTGGACAGGTGCGCTTTGATGCACGCCTGTGGTCATGACAGGGGCGCATGGAGGCACCCCTATAGGGTGAGAAAGCATGCATGCATGCTTACCTATGGGATGGACAGGCTCACCTGAGTGCACACCTGTGGGGTGAACAGGCACGCATACGTTCACGCCTGTGGGGTGAACAGGCGCGCATATGTGCACGCCTGTGGGTTAAACAATCGCGCCTTGGGGGAAAAGCTTACGGGTAAAAAACTCATCTTTTTTAATGTTTTTTATGGTCAAGATGGTTGACCTAGGAATGGATTATGTAGTTGCAGGTGATCATTTGGCACGATGCCGGTTGGTTGGCGAGAGCGAGATTGGTCCCAACTAAGGGATATCGTGGCTATTGAGGAGTCTGGGGTTCATGCCATTTTGGCAGCCTGTGGGCTGCTGAATTTCTTCGAGTGCCTGTTGATATGGGTGCAGGAGTATCTCCTACAGTTTCTGATCAGGATGTGGATTCCGGACCTGCATTGCTTTATGGTGCGGGGAGAGCAGATAGCCTTCACTGCGGTGGAGGACATATACTTTTTGACTGGGCTCCCTTTTCGGGGAATGCCCCTACCGGTGGAGCTAGTGTTACCTACGGATCTGTCGTTGGCGACTTTGGGCCGGAGGTACTATTTGAGGGAGAAATACATGTTGGGCTCCGTCATGAGCATCAGGGTGATGGATTCTCTAGAGCATCGTTGTGTAGCAGCGATGATTGTGAGGGTGTATGGGTCCCTCGCGACTCAACGGATCAGTGGTGGTCAGTTGAGTGTTATGAGGAGTGCACTGGCCAGGGAGCACTTTTCCTGGGGGTTGACATTGAATGCCAAGATGGTAGGCCAGCTGGATAGATGTCGGTCCACCAACACAGGGGACTTTGCCTTTGGGTCCATCTTGGTGGCCTTGTTTTTGGAGAGGGTGTCGATGTTTCACCCTAGGATTTTATTGGGCGCTCCTAGTGCGCGAGATCCATGACTGAGGTGGTGGTCGATGATTTTGGTTCGCCATGGTGGTGGTGAGGGCGGCCATTTTTTCACAGCTGAGGTGGCACAGGTGTGGCGGCAGATGCTGCAGGTTATACTGCAGTATCCATACATTGGTGTTGACTTCTGGGGTGATCTGGACATGGTGTTACCTCCAAAGTAGGTGTTTTATCACCGAGGTATGTTCATGACTTTGATATATTGATTTTTGAGATAGCATGACATGTGTATTTTGTATAAATGTTGATACTATCATTTGGTTGTTTGTATGTGCAGTTATGGGAGCTCCCAGGTGCGAGGTTGAGCTACTGAGAGCGTCGGCTCACCAGGAGCTGAGGATACCACCGCGGGGAGGGTCACAGGTAGGAGAGAGATGTCAGTGTGAGGGCTCTGAGGCGAGACCAGCCGATGATGAGAGAGAAGTGAGGAGACATCGTTTTGATGACCCAGGTGTTGGGCCATCGCATGCTCCTCCGGTGGATGCCAGAGTAGATTTTGAGGATATTTGTCACTGCTTGGAGGTGGTGCTATAGGGCATGCCTGAGGGCATGTGATTGGGTATCCAAGATGAGGGAATCTTGGAGCAGTGTGTGGGAGTGCCACCGACGTGGCAGGCTGTGGTGCGGCGAGTAGTAGTAGCAAGTGCTACTATGACTGGACAGTTACCTCCCAGTCCAGAGGGACCAGTAGTGGATGGGGGACCATTGCTTGAGGGAGGGGAAGGAGGTGGTGCTCTAGAGGCACCTTGAGGGTCTCTCTATGTATTTTTGTATTTTGTATATAGGTTGGTGAGCCCATTTTGTACCAAGGTGTTTTACTGACCTGTGGATTCTGTATATGATGTTTTGTATCTAAACATTTTGATGGCACTGGTGATCGATTTATATATATATATATATATATATATATATATATATGAGTATAAATTTTGGGATCTATGTGATGTTTACATGTTTTTTTTAACGTGTTAATGATGTCTAATCTATATATGTTGTGACAGGTTTTTGATAGTTTTATGTATGTGTAGAGGTATCTTGATGTGATATATGCCAATCTAACACCATGTTAGCTAAGTTATCTGTAATTTGATTCAATTGTCTTGGAATATGTGTAAATGTAATGAAATCAAAATGTCGAGATAAAAGTCTAACTTGAAGGTATTTGCGAAAGAGGCAAGGATCGCGGACACGGTACACATTGTTGAGCTGGAAGACAACTAGTTGAGAGTCGAGAAAGACGCTAAGGTGACGAATACGATGATGTTGGGCATCAATGAGGAGGCCAATGAAGACAGTGTATTCGGCTTGGTTTTTGGTTGCAGAACCCAAACATATGCCGCTAGAGTGGAGCATTTCATGTGAGGGGGTATAGAGGGCCCAAGCTACCAAAGCGAGATTTTGTGTCCAACGGCTGGCACCGTCGACGTAACCGATGTAGTAGGCCGATGGAGGAAGCACCTGTCAATAGAAAAAATGATATTTTAGACGTGAGGGATGGAAAAAGGATTAAAAACACTATAAAAGAAAGAACCTAAAGTAGAATGTCTACGCTTAGGCGTAAATTTATTTAAGTATAACCCGTTGACGAGTTCTTTGAGAGAGAGGCCTTCGAGGGAAGCCAGGATGTATGTGCCTTTGATGAGGAAATGTTGGATAATGTAGGGGCCATGCCATAGTGACTCGAATTTTCCATGGCCGAAGGTATCGTGATCGATATCATAAGCAAGGACGAGGTCGCCTTCATGAAATGAGTGAAGGTTGACATGGCAATCAAAGGTGGCCTTTGACCATTTTTTGGCTGCCTCATTGTTTTGTAATGAAGATCGACAATCTTCATCCAGGGACTCTAAGTTTAGAAAGCGCTGCTCCATTGAAGCAGTGTCGAGTAATAACTCAATTGCAGTGTGTAAGGTGGGAATTTCGCACTCGATGGGAAGAGTGGCCTCAACCCCGTGGACCAGATGAAATGGTGTGAAACCAGTGGTTGTTTTCACGGTCGTACAGTAAGCCCATAGCGCGAAAAATAACATATGATGCCAATTGGTCTTATGTTTATTAACCATGCGTTGTAACATGGTCTTGAGGACCTTGTTAACTACTTCGACCTGTCCATTAGACTGAGGGTAATATGGTGAGGAAAACTCATGGAAGAATCCTAACTGAGATGAAAGTTTGACGAAAATCTCATTCTCGAAGTGTTTCCCATGATCGGAAACTAGTTGGAGAGGTATGCCAAAGCAGGATATGACGTGACTAAAGAAAAAACGCGTTGCAGTGTCAGCGGTGTTGTTGAAGGTGGACATAGCTTCCGCCCATTTTGTGAAGTAATCGACTGCGAAAACAATGTATTTGTGTCCATTATTGGATGGGGGATTATAAGTCATGAAGTCAATGCCCCATTTACAAAAGGGGTCGGCAGTAATGACTGGGTGAAGAAGATCAGGTGGTGCTCATGCTTTATTGGCGTAAAGCTGAAATTTCTCGCATTGCTGCACGGCATGAATGCAATCGTGAAACAATGTAGGCCAAAAATAACTTTCTCATATGATTTTCTAAGCAGTGGACATTCCCAAAAGATGGCCCCCATATGCACCGCTATGGTAGTCATTCAATACTATATCAGCCTCGTTAATAGTCAAACATCAACGAAGTATGGTGTCGACCCCTCACCGCTATAAGATATCTCCAATGAGGAGATAGTGGGGGGCCTGGTGGCGAATACGACGATGATCATCTCGTGAGAGGTGGTTACCGAACTTTTGGGTTCAGAGGTAGATGAGGAGATCTCCATACCACAGATCATCTGAAGTAATATAAAAGAGATGTTCGTCGGGGAAGTCGGTATTGACAGGGGAACTGGTAGTATCAGAGGGGAAGGTCGTGACAAGTTCGGTGAGTATGAGAGCTTTCTTGCTCTTGGGTGTTGAAAATTTGAGATCGTATTCCGGAAGGATAATGATCCATCGGGCAAATTTTCCATTAATTTTCCGACGGTTGAGCAAGTATTGCATAGGTTGGAATCTGCTACAACCTTAGTTGTGCGAAGCAGAATGTAATGACACAGTTTCTGGACTAAGAGGATGACTGCAAGAGCTAGTTTCTCTTCGTGTTTATACTTCAGGGGTGGCCCTGAGAGGTTTTTACTAACGTATTAAATGACATGCTCATGATCATCATCACCGATTTGAACAAGGACTCCTGCTACTGAGACAGCTGATGCTGATATATAGAGGATATAGTCACGATTATAGTCAGGTGAACTAATTAAAGGGGTGTTAGACAGTGTCATTTTAAGATCGTCAAATTCTTTTTGGGCATGTTCATCCCAGTGAAATGGGATGTCATGGCGTAGTAAGCGAAGGAAACTGTGTGCTCGAGTGGCGTAGTCTGGGACAAATCATCGTAGAAAGTTAGCTTTTCCTTGTAGGCTCTGGAGTTGACGTAAATTCCAGGGAGGTGGAATTTATGTGGTGGCTTGGACTTTGAGGGGGTCCACGATAATACCGCTTTGGTAAACGATGAATCTAAGGAGGTGCCCCGCAGTGACGCAGAACACACACTTGAGGGGGTTCAAGTGGATGTTGTACTGACGACATCGTTGGAAGATGATTCGTAAATCATCAAGATGTTGGGTGCGCTTCTTGGATTGAGCTGTGAGGTCGTACAAGTATGCAAGGATGATATGAGCTAGATCATGAAAAATTTATGTCATAGCCTGTTGGAAAGTTGCACCAACGTTCTTTAGGCCAAAAGGCATGACATGATACGCAAACGTACCCCAAGGGGTGGTGGATGTGGTTTTGTATTGATCGGCTGGATGGATTTGGATTTTATTATAACCAGAGAAACCATCCATGAAGGATAGAGCCTCGTGGCCTGTGCAGTCGTCAATAATTTGATCAATGAAAGGAATTGGAAAGTTGTTTTTGGGACATGCGTGATTGAGATCGCGAAAGTTCATGCAGATGCGGATAGTGCCCTGTTTTTTGTTAACAAGCACAGGGTTGGAAACCCATGATGTATAGGCAATGGGGTAGATGAACCCATCCTCGCGTAATTTGTCAATCTTGGCTTTGATGGTTGCTGCTTTGGATGGGTGTAGTGGTCGTTGTTTTTGACAAACTGGTGTAATGCCAGGTTAGGTGTCAATGCAATGTTCGACGATAGAGGGATCAAGGCCAGGAATTTATGTGTATGACCAGGAAAAAATATCCCAATATTCTTGGAAGAGGGCTTTATAGGTGGTGATTTATTGAGGAGTGTAAGCGGTGCCAATGGTGATTTCCTCGACGACTCCATTTTTTATGGAAATGTTGATTTTGATGGTTGGGGAAATGTTGGCCATGTTGCCTTCTTCAAATGCATCAGGGGCAGGAATGGGGTTGTTGAACCAATCGATATGCCCTGATGAGATCAAATCCTTGGTTTTGACCGCGTATATGGGGTGTTGGTTAGGAGGCGTGGAGGCTTCCTATGGAAAGAAGAGCGCTCGGTGGTGTAGCACATCCCATGGGTAGTCGGGGGTGTTTAACTCTTCGAGTATGTCCTCGTCATAGTGGAATTGGCGAGAATGTAAGGGGTCGTAAAGAGTGATATCGGTGACTGTCGTTGTGTGGTTGTCCCTTGGTGATGAAGAAGCAGGGGGAATGACACAATGAGATTGCGATGGTTCACTTGGCATAAACCAAATATCTAAGTACTAAGGAGTACCAGTGGTAGTTGGGTGTGCAATTTCCATAGGGAATTTAGTGGGAGAATTGGGGGGATTTGGGGGTGAATCCTCGAATAAGTCATCCAAGAACCATGGAGGCATTGGGAGTTCCTCAGGTTCAATAGAAATGATATGAATAATTTCTAGTGGCGAGGTAAGGTCAACCATCGGTAGGGGTTTGAATCAGGGTCAATTAGCATTACCTGTATTCAATGATCATAGGACATTGGTATGTAAAATGATCTAAGGATTCACATAGAGAGCAAGGGCATCTCATATGTTCATTGACTGAAGTTGTGACATAATGGATGTCAATGATTTTTGGTAGGGATGATGTAGCTGGATTGGGTTCGTTCTGGAAGCTTTGGTGTACTGCGGCTAATGTCTGCCAGAAGCGCGACAGTGCTGGGAAATGGTGTGTATAATGGCCATATTCTGAACATATAGCGCAAGAGAATTTGGTTTGCAGCCCTTTACTACTTGAGTGAGGTGCGGTGGCGGAAGTACTTGCTACAGTGGTGAGCGTTGATGGTGTTTGATTGAGTGGAATCAAGTTCTGTAACTCGGGTAGAGATGGGAATTTGTTGGTTTGGTGTCCATCTTTCTCACATAGCACGCAAGGAGGTTGGATGCATGGGGGAAGTGGAGTTGTAGGATCCGTCTTCTTTCGCCTGCCCCCAGCTATGGCAGGGAGGGTAGTGAGTGGGGGTGTAGGGGGTATGGTGGGAGTGAGTATGGGAATCGTCATTGGGATTCCTTCCATTTGGAGGGGAAGGGATGGTTGAGGGACCATCTCTGGTGGATGTAAATACCAAACTGGAATTTCTAACACCATATTAGGGAGGGTAAGTGTTGTGGCTACTTGGAAAGATTGTACGCCTGGTGGGGAAAAAAAAGAAGGGGATTTGAGTAATGACTTGGGGAACTGTCTCCCAAACTGGGATATGGACTTGGGGAGAGGTGAAATCATGGACTGGTGGAGTCGACGAGTTTGCAGGAGGCTCGTGAGGGGGGAGCTCTGCGACTAGTGGGATGTCAGATATGATAGAAGCCTCCCTAGGAGGAAGGGTATCCTCTATGTCAATTCCATTGGATGATATGATGCATACTTGATTGGAAGGATGAAGGAGCGGTGGTGCACCATGGTAAGTTCCTAATAATGATGGGTCTTNTCGAAATGGGTCTTTGAAAATTCCGGGACCCATTTCGATGAGTGGGTATGCATCATGACTCGTGTGGATGAGAGGGAGAATGTTGTCGATGTTGGCAGAAGGGTTAGGCTCGTAATGTGAGACTTGGTCAATGGTAATGATCTTCCTGTTATGGAGGAACATCATTGTTCGAAAGGCGGAAGAGGAAAATTCCTTCATAGCGTACATGTAGCTATGACCGAACAAGATATTATAATCAAGTGGGGCATCGATAACTTCAATGTCGATGAGAATGGTCTTGCCCCCAATTTCTAAGAGGACATTTTGGAAGATCCCTTCAGGAGATGATGGTCGTCCATCATAAGCTATTAAGGTAATGGAAGATGGGATGAGTTCGGGGGAACCAAGTTTCTGCCATACAGACTTGGACATGATGCATGTGGATGCTCCTTCATCGATGATGCACCGATGAACTGTAATGTTCTGAATTTTAACTAGGATTTGAAAAGTGATTAGAGCGGGGAGGCAAGGTTCTCTGTTGTCGATATCAAATGTGATGATTCGATTATTTGCGGGGTCGACTACCCCCAAGGAAGAAAGTAATGATTTCCACTGAGTGGGATAGGTTTGAAGGACTTCTAAGACTAACATGGCAGCTGGGGATTGTGCTAAGTCATCAACCAAACTGTAATTATGAATCGCCCTAGCCTGTGGGTTGTGGACATTCCTGCACAATGGGATGTGAGGGATGCGAAGAGGTGGTTCTGCGTTAGGGAGAGGGATCACCAACGGGGGTCCCGTTGGTGTGGGGATTGTTTCTGGGGGAATGGGAAGAGACTCAGTGGGTTCACAGTATTGACGACTATGTGTTTGCAGAAGGATTTCTTTCTCACTAGTGAGGAGGATCGTACGATCTGCTGGATTGTTTGGATTGAGGTATTGTCCCAACTGTGGTGGGGTAGGTTGTATCTCTTGTTGGGTGTTCATCACACCTTGGTGTGGAATGGGGTTCTGCAGCATGGCTGGGGGGGGTTGTTGCATTTATTGTTGTGGGGCTTGCTGAGGGGAAAGCGGTGCTGGAGGATGTGATAGACTGCCTGAGTCTTTTAGCCATTTAAAATCAGCGATTTGGGGGAAATGATGAGTATAATGACCGAACTCACCACAAAGGGCACAAGGGAAAGTGGTTTTGATAGTATTGTTATTTCTTCCTTGACGCCTATTGTTATTTCCCCCTTGGGGGTTCTAATTCCCTTGGTTCTGGTTTCCCCCAGTAGGTTGGTTTTGTTGGGGTTGATTCCCACCTTAACCTAGGTTGTTATTGTTCATGTTTCTTCCTTTCTTTTTGGAATTATTCGATGGGTGGGTCATATTTTCCATATTCATCTGTTCGAAATGTTGATATTACTGAACGAGAGAGGGTTGAACAAAATTCACCCTGGTGTGAGGATGTGGGGGAGCCATGGGTTGTGGAGGACTAGGGAATGGAAAGTACAGATTCTGTGGGAGTTGTGATCCGTAAGGTACATAGGAAGGAGTGGCGCTTTTGCTAGTACTTAGAGTATAAGCTGAGGTAGAGGGGGTACCAGAATTTGTTTGGATAGGTGGATGTATTGGGGGTGTCGGTGGTGGACCACTGATGGGTGGAGGAATAGCAACAGGGTATGGTTGTTGATAAGGGGGTGGGGGGTAATAAGAGGTTCCCCCATATGCCAGCAGATATTGAGGTGTGCCATACATTGGTGGTGGTTGGGGTTGAGGACTATGGTGTGTGGTATTACCAATCAATCCGTCTGCTGAGTGAGACATCCCAGGTTTGTCTTGACCGAATGGAACAGGTTTTGGGAGGTCAGGAAGTATTGTGTATACGTACCCTGATTGTGAATAGATGAGGTCGTATTGTTGAGCCTTACTGATGGCTTCCTCTTCGTATTGAGGGAAGGTGGAAGCTACATCTTTACTGAGGAGAGAGACAAGTGATCTAAGAAACCAGTCAAGACATTGTTGTTTGGTGGTTTTATCTTTGCACAAACTACGTCGTCTACGCCACTCATGAATGTGATCAACGATATGTGTGGTTGAGGTTTGTTTAAAATTAGAGAGTAGTTCAAGACCATTGTCATGGCGGATTGGTAATTGAAAGAAGGTCAAAAATGCTTTGGCCAAGGACTTGAAAGTCACATGGGACCCTGATTTTTCGTCTACATACCATTTGGTTGATGGGCCAGTGAGTGTGCATTGAAATAATTGTAATCTGATGGAATCATCCATAATGTTGTTGGAATAGCACCATAGGTGGAAAGTCATGACATGGTTGGCAGGGTCATCTTCTGTCTTTCCTTCAAACTTGGGGATGTTTGAAGGTAGTTTGGTAGGCAATGCAGGCCATGTGGGGTCATGCAATATAGGATCATTTGTGAGTTTGCTTAGATTTGGTATGTTAAGAGAGGCCAAATATGGCATCTGCAGTGGGGTTGGAGGATTATTTCCATCCATGGTGTGAGTGTGTTGTGAACCTGACCCTTAAGGGGGACTAGGTGGGTTGGTACTTCCTCCTTGAGAAGAAGTTGGTCCCCCGCTTTTGTGTAAAGGAGAGCGAGTGGACGGAGGGACTTGGGAAGTGGACCCAAGTAATGTGGAACCAAGCAAAGTTGATCCTAAGACAATGGCACTCACAGGAGTGTATGAAGGTGGTGTCGATGAGTTGGCAATACCAGGAACTCCCCCTAAAATAGGAGGGAGGTTTAGCAAGCGTCTGGAACAATGGGGGTTCTGAGGGTCCCCTATGATGTCCGACTAGCTGAGTGGATGTGTGCAAATTGTGATGAGAGAAAATAAACAAGAGCCTTTGTTGCAAATCTTTGAACTTTACACAATATATATATCTAAATCAAAATGTAATCAGAAGTGCATCATACATAAAGTGTGTTGAAAAAGAAGGATATATGTGGATAAGTGGGTTTTGTCCACATGGGGAATCAAAGAAAACAAATGCTCGTGTCCTAAAAGACGTAACGTCCTTCCTCTCAAATAACACTGGACCTTCCAATAGTATTCAACAGTGGGGTCTGAAGTCACCGGAAGAGAAACTAGTGAAAGATGAAATAATCAGTTATAATGAGGGGTAAAGGGGGCATATCCCAGAAGAGCTGGCAATATTTCCCAATAGCCACACAAAATCTGATCAAGGTGCAATTGCAGCCCACAATTTCCACCTGGGTAGATGTCCTAAAATTTGGTCACTAGGTACCTCGGTCAAAGTGCGACATTTATATTTTCGGCCTAAGAAATGGGTCACGGGCTGGATCCCGTCCAAGAGGTGGGTGCCTCAAGGGGAGATGCACAGAACAATTGGACCTCGGCCTTCAACCCTTCACGGGTATCTCCCTACCTTATGGTGTTAGGAACACTTGACTTGGAGGATTTTCAGTTCCCTATTTGACAACTTCTATTGTTTTGACAATGTGAGAACCAGATAATGGGGAGTTATTTGGATGCCTATCCCCGAAATCCTACCTAGACTAAAAAAATTCTTTTGGCACCTCCTGTGAAGGAAAACTTAGTGAGTTTTTAGAAAAAATTTAGATGTGTTTGTTTAAGAGATTGGGGGTGTGAACCAACCTCATTGAAATTAAATGGGAGTGGATAGTTTCGTCAAGAAAAGGGTGGGGTGTTTCTGAATCCCTGTGGAGGAAACTTACTTTGACCTCCACGTTTCGAGAAGAAACTATGTGAGTGATAAGTGAATTTTGTGTGTGAATGAGTGAAAGTGTACCAATGTTTTAATGAATTAGGTGTCACCTTACTGCATGTGGACTTCGCTTTGTCCTTACAAGTGTTGATTACCTAATTAACTAAGTGCCTTTGGCACAACCTTGCGTAATTCAAAAGTCCCTAGGAAACTAGCATGTGGACATGTGGGTCCTTTACTATTCCTTTAACTCCCTATTGTGATTTAATCTAAGAAAATCTTTGAAACTATCCTAGATTGTGATCATGTGAGCATGTATGGACCCGTTACAAAACCTTTAAACTTCCCTAGTGATTTATCTAAGAAAGTAAATTTCAACACTATCCTATCTTTGTAGCATGTGGGCATGTATGGGCCCGTTACAATATTAAGATGTGTTTGAAAAATAAACTAAGAGGATTCCCAAGAGGGGTTGGTGTCCTCTCCTAAAGGTTTTAGTCTTTTTAAGGGAGATGGAATTGTCCTACAATCTTTTTCTGATTCTCAAGGTCACTTGGAAGCACGAGAGAAGAGCATACTAAGTGATTGTTATCCAACTTCTAGTCCCAATGCAAGTTTTATGTGATTAGAAATGATTCCAACTTATACTTTTAGTCAAAGCAAGCCA
>JZKD02S1646488.1:745856-758341 GCA_000966675.3 Picea glauca | reverse complement strand
ACCCTTCTGGAATGCTGTGAACTTAATTCAGTGCCATGAATGACTTCATTGCTGTTTTGATGATGTGGAGTTCTTGTCGCCATGTGCAGACGAAATTTCAGTGATAACAATAACATCCATGTTATTTCCTACCAACAACATGTCATCAACATACAACACTACCTAAATGAAGTGACTAGAAACCTGCCTAGAATATACATAGTGATCAACCCTGCTTCTTACAAATCCCAATCCAAGGATTTATGTGTCAAACTTTTGGTACCACATCCCAGGTGATTGCTTCAGACCATATAGTGACTTCTTTAGCTTACAGACCAGCTCTTTCTTTCCCTTCACTACAAATACTTCTGGCTGCATCATGTATATTTCTTCTTCCATATCCCCATGTAGGAATGTTTTCTTCACATCCATCTGTTCCACTTCAAGATCAAAAGAAACAACAATAGATAAAAGAAATATAATAGAATTTAACTTAGAAATAGGAGAAAAAATCTCACCAAAATCAATTCCCTCTACCTAGGAATAACCTTTTTCTACTAACTGAGCTTTGTATTTCTCCACTTTACCTTGTGCATTAAACTTCTTCTTAAACAACCATTTTCTACCAACAGATTTTCTTCCAGCTGACAACTCAACTATATCCTGTGCCTCATTCTTATGCAAGGCATCCATTTCTTCAACCATGGCCTTCTTCCAGAGTTTACTGTCCTTTGAATTCACTACTTCCCTGACAGTTCTGGGATCATCATAAGTAATAGATAAAAAAAAATTGGAACGGAAATCAGGTGGACTATAAATTTCCGGTTTCCTTTTATCTCTCATTGATCTCCTCAATACTGGGGTATACTATTCTTCTTCTTCTTCTTCTTCTGCTTCCTCTTCTTCAAATGATTCATATTTTGCATCATCCAACTCAAGATCTATTTTCTCAGGTTCATTTTGCATTGGTAGGAATTCTTGTTTGGACACATCTTTCACCTCTCTGAAAACAACATCTCGACTATAAATAGTCTTCTTGGTTTCTGGGTTCCAAATCTTATAAAATTTCACACCATCTTTATAACCAATACAGATACACTTTTCAGCCTTTTTATCCAGCTTACTCCTATTTTCTTTTGGAGCATGTACATAAGCATCACAACCAAACACTCTAAGATGTTGAAGAGAGGGTTTCTTTGCAGACCATACCTCATGTGGAGTTTTATCATCCAACGTTGTTGGAGGTGATAGATTGACTAGGTAACATGTTGTACCCACTGCCTCTGCCCAGAATTCTTGTCCTAACCCGGCATCGCTAAGCATGCTCCTTTATTTTTCCATCAGTGTCATGTTCATCCTTTCAACAACTCCATTCTATTGAGGAGTGTATGGAGTAGTATTCTGCCTTTCTATACCACACTTCTTACAAAATTCTTCAAATTCATTTCCACAGAATTATCCACCGTTATCTGTTCTCAATACCTTTATTTTCTTCTCTGTCTGATTTTCTACCAGTGCCTTAAACTCTTTAAATTTATCAAATACCTCAGATTTATTTCTAAGAAAATAAATCCATGTGTTCCTTGAAAAATCATCTATGAATGAAACATAATACATAGATTTACCTAGGGATGGAACAGGAATAGGTCCAAACACATCATTGTGTATCAACTCTAACATCCACTTTGCTCTTGTAGCACCAGGTGGGAATATTACTCGATTCTGTTTACCATATATGCAATGTTCACAGAAATCAAAATCCAAAGTGCAATTAGACATACCTTCAACCATGCCTTTATTGTGTAGTGTTCGAAGGACCTTTTCTCCAATATGCCCCACTCTTAGATGCCACAACATGGTCCTCTTTTCAAGGATGATATTGGTCTTGTCTTCTTTATTTGTCTACTCAAGGACAACAGAATTGTTACACCCATTAGTATAAGTGATTCCCAACAACTTGTATAGAGTTCCACACCAAACTCCCCTCATCAACACCATTTCCCCTCGTACAATCTCGCAAGCGTTCTTCCCAAATACAGTATCCACTCCTGCATCATCCAACTTGCTTACAGATATTAGGCTCCTGGAAAGTTTTGGAATGTGTAGAACCCTAGGGAGTGTTCTAATCCTTCCATCTTTTAGCATCAACTTAACCCTTCCATGTCCCAAGATTTTTGTTGTTGATTCATATCCTAGGAACACATCACCACCATCATATTTTTCATATTCATAGAACCACTCCATGTGAGGAGTCATATGATATGATGCACCTAATTCGATCAACCATACATCGTGGTTTTCATGTGTACTTGTAGATGCTAGGTAAACATCACCTCCTTCTTCAGTGGAGGTTTTCACCTCTGTGGAAGAGGTACTATCAAATCCTTTTGGTTTTTCAACCTTCTTAGACTTGCAATCTTTCTTATAATGCCCTATTTTACCACACTTCCAGCATTTCCTCAAAGATTTTCCTGGAGACTTAGATCTACTTGTAGATTTAGATCTCCCCCCTAAAGGCTTACCAGGATTCCTGTCTTGGGTACGACCTCTTACAAATAAAGCATATGTGCTATGACCATCCATGCTTTTTCACCTCATCTCTTCAGATAACAAGGATGAAACTACATCCTCATACTTCAATGTAGATTGAATGGTACTACCAATTGCATAACCATATTATCCCAAGAGTCTGGCAAAGAACATAACAAAGTAATACACTTATCTTCTTCTGCAATCATAATATTAACAGAGACAAGTTGACTTATCGAAGTATTAAAGGCATTTATATGTTTTTTCACAGAATCTCCATCTTCCATCCTAAGATGATACAACTTCTTTCGAAGAAACAACTTGTTTACCAGGGACTTTGATTGATACAAATTCCCCAACTTATCCCATAGTTCCTTAGTTGTAGACTCTCCTGAGACATTCAACAACACTGAATCTGCCAAGCAGAGTCAAATAGTACTCCTTTCTCTTCTATCCAACTTCTCCCAATCTTCCTTCAACATACCAGTAGGTGGTGTATTGGTAGTTTGTGTACTGGTAGGTTGTGTACCAGTAGCCTATGTGCTAGTAGACGGTGTAGTAGTAGGTGTTGTACCAGGATCCACAGCGATCCATTTTTATTTGTCTACAAGAAAGTCCTCCATCTTCAGCTTCCATAGCTCAAAGTTTTTACTGTTGAACTTCTCTATCTTGATCCTAGAAGAGATTTGCATTCCTCTTTCTGCACTCAAATCACAACTACAAAAGATCCCACTAAACCCAGGTTTATCACAGACCCAAGATAAACTTGATCTTTTAAGACCGATCCAAACGCTCAACAACAAAGGCATCCCTCTGAAGAAAAAAACGATCTCCGATACCCCATGTAAGTTTTAAACCTATGAAGTAAAGCAATGCATATAGATTCTTAAGAAAAATAGAATTTAATCAATGGCTCATACACATATTACACAGAGATTTTATACCGAAAACCCTCAACCGGGAAAACCTTTCTTATATTCATTATCGAATTTTACCATTCACCATACAATATATACAATGTTTTTTAGGTATTCTGTAGATATCAAAACCCCAATCCCTTAATCCGAGATTAATTTAGTAAACCGTTAAAAATAGCAAAATACGCTAAAAATAGAAAAAACCATGCCCACACACACACATGAAAAGAACTACTAGAGGGATCATCAGACGCAGTTGTCGAACCTGACATGCCCACACACACACATGCAAATAATATAACACATACCCAACAAGTAATCGTCTATGAAGATTACATAATAAAGAGAACCTCCTAGAGATTTGACTAGCATCAAACCGCAAACATCTAGTTGTATTAGATCTAGGATTTCCTTAGATCTATTATTGTTTCTTGAGAATCGCTTCTTAACATTTTTACCAAGAGCACATCATCTACAAATTCCTTCATGTGTAGATTGTAGTTGTGGTATTCCTTCAACTATTTTCTTGAGGAAAGGTAATGCTTGATAGTTAAGATGATCATACCTTCCATGCCAAATTTCACTGGGATTGAATTCATCATGTATAAGAGATTCATCATTACATTCTATTAGTTTTTATAATATTCTTTCATGAGTTCCAATAACTCTAGCATTTTCTATGTTGGAGTCTCTAGACCAAGATACTACTTCACCATCTACAAAGGCTATTCTATTTCCTTTGTCTTCTAGGAAATATATGGATACAAGGTTCTTTTCTAAACTAGGTACATATAAGACATTACTCAAATGAACATTGTTACTTGATTTCAATTTGATGGAGGCTTGACCAATTCCTTTGAATCGATAGGTGTTCTTGTCTCCAAGTTTTACCTTGTAGGATATCTTATTTTCATTCAAACTGGAGAGTCTGAATTGGTCTCATGTCATATGCCTGGAAGCTCCACTATCAATCATCCACATGTCATATTCAAGAGTTCCTATAAGAGCTTAATAGTGTAGATGATATGTCTTTTCATTCATAATTTATATTGACTGATAGTTGGTCAAACTTTGACTTTGACTCATCAAATGTTGATTTTGACCCAAAATATCAACTTTGATGTTTTGGCCATTTGAGAGTGCCAATAGGTGCACTGGACTAAGGTGCACTAGAATATCCTCTCCTTGATTAAGGTGTTCCATCATAAGGTCTTGGAAAAGATTTTTAGGGTTTACAACTGCACCTGCTAGTAACCCTAGCGGTAGTGATTCAGTAACTGCACCTGCTAGAAACCCTAACGACATTTCTTCAATGAACTTGATGATATTATGGCTTAGATTCCTTCCAGTGGTTAGACTTAATGAAGGAGGTGTGGGTCCATAACCTGTTAGAAAAATGGGTGTGTTTGTTTAACCATAGATAATATAGAAATATTGTCACCCAATCATAGGCACAAATGCCACCCCCAATCACCTTAATCTTCACAAAGAGAATAAATCTGGTATAAAATAAATATCCAACCAAGGCTAGTGCACCAAGAAAAGATAACCAAAGACCAATTATAAATTCCAATCCAGAAAAACCGAAAAATACAAGTTGCAGTAGCTGCAGCAATAGCTACTCTCCAGATGTGTGCACAACTAATTTTCTGCAGTTGCGAGTGAGTGAGTTCCAAATGAGCTCTAGCATCCTATATTTATACTTCTCCTTCTTATTTTTCTGGGCTGACTTCTCTTTGTGGAGGCTAAAAACTCAATATTAATTATTCTCTTTAGCCAACTTGTCTTCTAGGGTTATGTCTAAGGCTTTAGGGTTTCTCTTACTTCCCGAAATATTCTAGTCTTGTCAAAGGTTACAAGTGGAGGTTAATACCTCCCACAACTACCATAATATCAATAGTATGTTCCCTACATAAAGGATGAAAATTTAAAGATGAAACGATTTATTAGTGGATTTCCTCAATCCTTCTGGGACATAATTGAATTTGATGAGACAAATACCTTATAAGACACTATCCAGAAGGCAAGGTATTTCTATGAGAAATTCAAGAATAAGACAAAACCTCACGAGGACTAGAAGAACAAAAGTAATTCAGGATTCAAGAAGAAGGGGTTTAAACCCTCAAGATTTAAGAACTATGGGAAAGATTCTAAGATGAGCCTTCCTACTAAAAGTGTATATCAACAAAATTTCCCCTCTCGGAGTGGAAATAAACCCTTTAGGGTAGTCTCAGGTAATATTGATAACACAAAGAGAGAACCCTTGAAATGTTGGGGTTGTGGAGAATAACATCTACTGAGGGACTTCCCACATAGAAAATAGAATAATAGGAAGTTCTACAACATCCAATAGGATACCACAGTCAATGATGTGGCTAGGATCATGCCACAAATTTATGCAACCTTGGAGAATAGACAAGTTGACCACCAAGCTTCAGTCGTGAAGATGGAAGGTATGGTTGTCAACCATCTAGTTTCCATTTTAATTGACCCTGGTTCTAATTTGAGTTATGTTTCCCCTCAAATTGTTGATAAATGTAGTTTGCAACAAGTTAAACATGCTAAATCATGGCCGATACAACTAGCCACTAGAACCAAAAGAAAAGTAACAGAGGTCATACCAGCATGCCAATTCACTATGAATGGATTACACACCCAAGCAACCCTAAACATGCTCCCTTTAGGATCTTATGACTTGTTGATTGGCATGGACTGGTTGGCTTCCCATAAAACCAAGTTGGACTATTACAATAAAAATTTGGAGTGTGAAGATGAAGAAGGGATAAAGGTAACCCTACAAGGGATTCAAAAGCATGTCTCAGTCAGACAAATATCAACCCTTCAAGTGAAGAAGTATTGCATAAAAGGATGCCCTTTATATGCAATACAAGTGTTGGAATCTGTTGAGAACAATAGACCAAGACTAGAAGACCACCCCATATTAAGAGAGTATAAATATATGTTCCCAGAATAGGTACTAGGTCTACCTCCAAGAAGAAATCTTGACTTTTCAATAAAACTTGCACCAAGAGTGGTGTCAATGTCTAGAACACCCTATAGAATGAGTACACCAGAGCTAGTTGAGATCAAGCTATAGATAAAGGAGATGATGGAAAAAGGATACATTCAGCCTAGTGTGTCTCCATGGGGAGCACCAACCTTTTTTTTTTTAAATAAGGATGGCACACTTGTTGGAGAAATTTCTATTTTCAGCACACTAGTTCAGTGGGACTAACACTAGTTCAATGGGAGTTAACTGACTAGTTCTATTTTAGACTTTCTAATATTAAACCATCACTATTATTCATGCATTCTTAATTATAGGATGCCATTTCCTATATGAGTGAATATCACTCACTCATTGATAATATCATAATAGGCATTGATTCTCATTATTCATAGTGTATCTGTCGAAGGGTGCGACGGTCTCCCTCAAAGGTGTGATGTTGTCGCACTGTGTTATTCATCTGGGGTCCGACAATTCATTTTTTCACAATCGTTGCACTGTGTCCTTCACTAAGGGTATGAATATTTAGAATCATCACATTTTACCCTTCTCTATGGTGTGACAATTCAACAACCCTCCAAAAATTGGTTTTCTGCAGTAAAATTGCGATATCTCAAAATCCACAATCTGGTTCGGGCTGAAATATTTACTAGAGAAATATAACATAGGGATTCTCATGATCGCCAAAAAATATCCAAAACCCACATCATATTTTAGGAAATATATTTGTTTTATCATATCTGTAGTTACCATAGAACTGCCTGTCATATCTCAGAATCCACGATCTGGGTTTTCGGGATCTTTTTAGAATCAATAGTAGGGATGGAGGTGATGCAAATTATTCAATCAATTCTAGTGATAATACTCACACTGTACAACTATTTTGAATGGAAACCAAATGCATCATTCCAACTCAAAAGAAAATGACTGTATAATTTGACGATGGCGACAGAAACATAGCCTACATCAGCACTTGAGAAGACCAGATGGGCGAACCATAAGGATGAGGCCACGTGTCTACTTCTTGAGTTAATCTCCATTGATTTATGGTTTCATGTTTCCACATGAAATACTCCAAATGAGATATGGACCACCTTGGAAGGATTCTTTGGAAAGCAGGATGAGATGAGAGGTCATATGTTTGAGGTAGAGTTGAATACCTTAGACCCAAAAAGTTTTGATAATATACATGATTTCTTTACTAAATTTAAGTATTTTCTATTGATCTTGGGTGAATGTGGTATTGACACGTATAAACAATAGAAACAAATTATTCTAACAATCTTGGCCAAGCTCGAACCAAAATATGTTGTATATGTCTCCAATTTTCATTCTGGTAGATGTATTTTGGGCACAAATTGGAAAATTCCTACGATGGATCAGTTCATTGAGCCTCTCACACAAGAGCAGACAAAACTCATATATATTTTCCTCATAAAATATCCCAAAGAAAATGCACTCACCATGAATTATGGAAAAGGGTCATCTAATCAGAAATCGAAGCAGAAACGAAAGGAGCTATTACATCCAGATTCAAAGAAGGAGGGATATTCCAAACCCTTCAAGGATTCTTCAGGTTCCAAAGATTTTTTAAATTCAAAAGGGAAGAAGAAGAAGGGAAAGTAGTGCACATATTGCAATAAACTGAATCATGAAGAATCCACATGCATGAAGAAGCATATTGATCTTATGACACAGGTACTTCAGAAGAATAACCTTGGAGACTTCATTCCTGAAGGAGCCAAGAAGAAGAAGGAAGAAGACCATGTGCCTAAAAAAGGTAATCACCATGGTTTGGTTGCAATTAATTCCTCACATGATTCATGGATTATAGATTCTGGTGCATCACATCATATGGAATCTAAAGAGGAAGGTTTTACTTCTTTGAGTTCATGCTCTAGACCTCCTATTCGCATGGGGGATGATACTCCAATAGAAGTTGCAGAAGAGGGAAGAGTGGAACTTCCTAATGGAAGTTTTGAGAATGTATTAAGTGTTCCAAATCTTTCTATAAATATTCTCTCAGTTTATAATAACACTCAAATGGGTAAAAGGGTTGAATTTACATTAGATTCAGTTATTGTACGTGACATGCATGACAGTTCCATTATTGCAATTGGTGAGGTAGATCACAAATCACGGTTGTATAAGTTCACTAAGTGTATTGAATATGACTCCTCTTTTCTACTTACACATGCTAATGATAGTAGTAGAGTATGGCATGAGATATTTGGTCATTTAAAATTTAGGTACATGCAACGACTTTCCAAGAAAGGAATGGTCAAAGGCTTGCCAGATATTCAATTTTCTGAAGGGGTTTGTGAAGGATGCATTCTTGGCAAGAATCCTGAAGAGACATTTGAAAAGGGGAAGGCAAGGAGAACCTCCTCTTCCTTGGAGCTTGTTCATAGTGATCTCATGGGTCCATTTCCACATCCTTCCATCAAAAAAGCAAGGTTTGTTCTTACATTTATTGATGATTACTCACGCTATACTTGGGTTTATTTTCTTAGACAAAAGTCTGAAGTTTTTGAGCATCTAAAAGAATTCAAAGCTCTAGTAGAGACACAAACTGGGAAGAAAATAAAGATCCTTTGTATAGAAAATGGGGGGGATTATATCAACAAATATGTTCAGAATATTTGTCGTGAAGCTGGTATCCAGTTGCAGCACATAGTTCCATACACTCCACAACAGAATGGAGTTGTTGAAAGGAAGAACAGGTCTCTCAAGGAGATAAATAGTTGCATGTTGCATGAAATAACACTTTCTTCCAATCTTTGGGCTAAGGAACTTAACTATGCTACTTACATACAGAATAGATCACCTCACAGATCTGTTAAGGATAAGACACCTTTTGAGGCTTGGACATGTGACAAACTAGATGTCACACACTTCCGCATCCTTGGATCTAGAGCATGGGCCCATATTCCTTCTGAAAAGAGGAAATCCTTAGATCCATAGAGCACACCTTGCATCTTTGTGGGATATCCAGATGATGTGAAGGGGTATATATTGATTGATCCCTCTATAGACCAACTCATCATTGAGCGCACTATTCAGTTTGAGGAGATTCCTTTGCATGCACCTCCCGTGCAACATGCAGAGACTCTTGTGGTTCCATCAGTTCCATACATCAGAGATGATGATTCCATACACTCATATGCTACATATTCAGACACAAATTCAAAGGATTATGTACATGAAGATGAGAAGGTAGTACAACCAAATGAGGAGATAGCTTCAGAGCTTCAACAAATTTCCAAGTGGGAACAGTCCACACTTCAAGCAGCAGGAAACCTTGCAGGGGATCCATTGGATTCGAGGAGGACTAGATCTCAGCACATGGAACCTTCTCATGTAATTTCATCTTATGAACTAGTAATTCCCTTGCATTGTTGTATGGTTCAATCTTCTGATCCACATACCTACAGTGAGTTTGTTGGAAATCCACTATGGGAAGCAACCATGTAGGAGGAGCATGACTCTCTCCTAGAGAATCAGACTTGGGATCTGGTTCCACTTCCACCAGGGAGGAAACTTGTCAGATGAAAATGGGTCTAGAGGACCAAGAGAGAAACAAATGGTCAGGTGAGAAGGTACAAATCCTTATTAGTTTCAAAAGGATTTCAGCATATTCATGGGATAGATTATGATGAGACCTTTGCTCTTGTAGCAAAGATGGACTCCATTCACTTGGATCTAGACATTGCAACATCCAAAGGATGGGAAGTTCACCAGATGGATGTGAAGAATGATTTTCTTCATGGTGACCTTCCAGAGGAGATCTACATGGAGCAGCCACAAAGGTTCATTCAGAACTCATCTTTAGTATGCAGACTGAAGAAGTCTCTCTATGGCCTCAAGCGGGCACCTAGAGTATGGTATGAAAAGATGAATTCTTACTTGCTTTCACATGATTTTGTTAGATGTAAATATGATTCCAATATTTACATGTTGAGGACTATTGACTCTGTGATGATATTAGTACTCTATGTTGATGATGTTTTTATCACTGGTAGCTCTGCTTCATCCATTTCTTTGGTCAAAGATATTTTGCATGACATGTTATCTATGATGGACATGGGTCCACTAAAATTATTTCTTGGTCTTTACATCAGTTAGTATGATTTCAGAATCAAGCTTTCTCAGGCTAAGTATGTCAGGGATCTTCTGGATAGATTCCACATGACAAACTGTAAGTCTGCACCTACATCCTTCTTATCTAGGATTAGACTTGAGGATGGCGGGGATACACCATTAGTGGAAAACACTTTGTATCGACAGTTGGTGGGGAGTATTCTATATCTCACCCACACCCATCCAGATATCTCATATGTGGTAGGAGAAATTTCCAAATACATGCAGGAACCCCATGATCTGCAATGGAAGGCTGCCAAGCGCATCCTCAGATATGTTCAGGGAACCATGAGTTATGGGATTCACTATGTGGTTGGTTGTGCATTAGATCTCATAGGCTTCACAGATTTAGATTGGGTTGGTTGTGCATTATATCTCATAGATCACAAGTCCACGTATGGGTACACTATCATCTTGGTGTTAGGCCCAATTTGTTAGTCAAGTAAGAAGCAATCAGCCATTGCTTTATCTTCCGCAGAGGCTGAGTACAGAGGAGTAGTCAATTGTGTCATTCAAACACTTTGGCTTCAACACTTCCTTACCGACCTTGGTATCCAGTTTCACTATACGACTATCATATGGTGTGACAATCAGAGTACACTGAGATTTTGCAGAGATCCAGCACAACGACAGTGAACCAAACACATTGAGGTCCACATGCATTTCATTAGAGATTTAGTACATGACAAGATCATTGATTTGCAATTATGTCCTTCCTCTAAACATACTGCTGACATATTCACCAAGACATTCACTGAGAAGAAGTTTTAGAATTTGTGGGATCGTCTTGCAGTGAAGAACACAGTTGCCTAGCAACTTCCATTTTATTCTTTTGATACATTATCTTTGAGGAGGGGGGGNTATTCCCACGTGGTTTTCCCTCTTTCATTGTTTTTATTCATTGTTCGTTAGTTGCATTGTACATGAGTACATGAAATGGCCTGGTAGCTAGGACTCATTGTTTACTCCATAGGGATGTTTAGGGGCGGTGTTGGAGAAATTTCTATTTTTGGCACACTAGTTCAGTGGGAGTTAAATGACTAGTTCTATTTTAGACTTTTTAATCTTAGACCATCACTATTATGCATGCATTCCTAATTATAGGATGTCATCGCCTATATGAGTGAATATCATTCACTCATTGATAAGATCATAATAGACATTGATTCTCATTCTTCATAATGTATCTCTCTTCATTTTCTTGATAAACTTTGTTTGTGTTTTCTTTAAATAGGTCTCATGTGTAGGTTTCCATGAAACATTGACAACACTCAAGTTGTGCATAGACTTGTTGGGCCCCAACAACTCCCCCTAAATTTTTTACAAAATTTAAAGGGGCCCCCCATTAGAATCTTGATAATTATAATGAGCTACAGAATCAATATTTTCAAATAGTTCCATACCTTGGCTTGATTTGAGACAAACTTAAGAAATTTACTATAGTATGAGACATTCATTACAAGAGTATATGTCAAAAGTTTGAAACGAGCACAAAAATCTCAATTTAAACAAAAACGTTAATTTTTATCATCTGTTTACTTTCGTTTAAATTATGATTATGTGTTATTTCTTTTGTTCATTAGCAAGTTTGACTATTTTGAATAATGGGTTCAATACTTCATCAAATAATATCTTGGTTGGTTTCTCACTTTCATGAAATCATTTGGTGATATTAATGAATTAAATTATTTTTTCATTTTGCATCTTATTTCAAAATAATAATAATAAAAGAATTATCATTTGCTTGATTTTGTAAAAAACCAAAATTAATATTTTTCTCTTCTCCATTAACTTGAATCTTCTAGAATTTTAAGATCATATTTGAAAGCAAATTATAAACAATTTTTGTTTATAAGTTATAGTTAGTTTAAATTCATTTTTTATTTTTCTAGATTTTGTTTTATTCACAATTT
>JZKD02S1646488.1:702190-742216 GCA_000966675.3 Picea glauca | reverse complement strand
AAATTTACTTTCTTAGATTAAATCACTAGGGAAGTTTAAAGGTTTTGTAACGGGCCCATACATGCCCACATGATCACAATCTAGGATAGTTTCA
This sequence comes from Picea glauca, assembly GCA_000966675.3. NCBI lineage: Eukaryota > Viridiplantae > Streptophyta > Pinopsida > Pinales > Pinaceae > Picea > Picea glauca. Next base: position 742,122 of record JZKD02S1646488.1, on the reverse strand, counting down.
AAGATTTCTTAGATTAAATCAGAATAGGGAGTTAAAGGAATAGTAAAGGACCCACATGTCCACATGCTATCTTTCTAGGGACTTTTGCATTACGCAAGGTTGTACCAAAGGAATTTAGTTAATTAGGTAATCAACACTTGTAAGGACCAATAAAAGTCCACATGCAGCAAGGTGACACCTAATTCATTAAAACATTGGCACACTTTTCACTCATTCACACACAAAAGTCACTTATCACTCACATAGTTTTCATCTAGAAACGTGGAGGTCAAAGTAAATCTCCTCCAAAAGGATTCTGAAACACCCCACCCATTTTCTTGACGAAACTGTCTACTCCCATCTAATTTCAACTAGATTGGCTCACACCCCCAATCTCTCAAACAAACCACATATAAAAATTTTCTAAAAACTCACTAAGTTTTCCTCCACATGAGGTGCCAAAAGAATTTTTTTAGTCTAGGTAGGATTTTGGGGATAGGCATCCAAATAACTCCCCGTTATCTGGTTCTCACATTGTCAAAACAATAGAAGTTGTCAAATAAGGAACTGTGAATCCTCCAGGTCAAGTGTTCCTAACACCATAAGGCAGGGAGATACCCGTGAAGGGTTGAAGGCTGAGGTCTAGTTGTTTTGTGTGTCCCCCTTGAGGCACCCACCTCTTGGATGAGATCCATCCCATGACCCATTTCTTAGGATGAAAATCTAAATGTCTCACTTTGACCGAGGTACCTAGTGACCAAATTTTAGGACATCTACCTAGGTGGAAATTGTGGGGTGCAATTGCACCTTGATCGAATTTTGTGTGGCTATTGGAAAATATCACCGACTCTTTCGAGATATGCCCCCTTTACCCCTCATTATAACTGATTACTTCATCCTTCACTAGTTTCTCTTCCGGTGACTTCAGACCCCACTATTGAGTACTATTGGAAGGTCCAGTGCTATTTGAGAGGAAGGACGTTATGTCTTTTAGGACATGAGAATTTGTTTTCTTTGATCCCCCACGCAGACAAAACCCACTTATCCACATATATGCTTCTTTTTCAAAAAACTTCATGATGCACTTCTGATTACATTTGATTTAGATATATATCGTGTAAAGTTCAAAAATTGCAACAAAGGCTCTTGTTTATTTATTACTCTCACCACAATTTGCACACATCCACTCAACTAGTCAGACATCATAGGGGACCCATAGAACCCCCGTCCTTCCAGACGCTTGATAAAACTCCCCCCCATTTTAGGGGGAGTTACTAGTCTTTCCAACTCATTGCCCCACCTTCTCACACTCATGTGAGTGCCACTGTCTTAAGATCAACTTTGCTTGGTTCCACCTTACTTGGGTCCACTTCCCAAGGGCCATCGTCCACTCGCTCTCCTTTACACGAAAGTAGGGGGGCAACTTCCTCTCAAGGGGAAAGTACCAACCCACCTAGCCCTCCTCAAGGGTCAGGTTCACAGAACACTCACACCATGGCTGAAATTAATCCTCCACCACCACTCCAAATGCCATATTTGGCGTCTCTTAATATACTAGATCTAAGAAAACTCACAAATGACCCTATATTTCATGACCCTACATGGCTTGCAATGCCTACCAAACTACCTTCAGATATCTCCAAGTTTGAAGGAAAGGCAAGGAATGACCCTGCCAACCATGCCATGACTTTCCACCTATGTTTCTCTTCCAAAAACATTATGGATGATTCCATCCGACTATGATTATTTCAACACATGCTCACTAGCCCATCAGCCAAATGGTATGTAGACAAAAAGTCAGGGTCCCATGCGACATTCGAGTCCTTGGCCAAAGCATTTTTTACCTTCTTCCAATTACCAATCCACCATGACAATGATCTTGAACTACTCTCTAATTTTAAACAAACCTCATCCACACATATCGTTGATCATATTCATGAGTGGCGTCAACGACGTAGTTTGTGCAAATCCAAAACCACCAAAAAATAGCATCTTGACTGGTTTATCAGATCACTTGTCTCTCTCCTCGGTAAAGATGTAGCTTCCACCGTCCCTCAATCAGAAGAATAAGCCATCAGTAAGGCTCAACAATATGACCTCATCTATTCACAATCAGGGTACTTGTACACAATACTACCTAATATCCCAAAACCCATGCCATTTGGCCAAGACAAACTTGGGATGTCTCACTCAGCAGACGAATTGATTGGTAATACCATGCACCACAGTCCACAACCCCAACAACCACCAATGTATGGCACACCTCAATATCTGTCGGCATATGGAGGAACCCCTTATTATTCCCCACCCCCTTATCAACAACCATACCTTGTTTCCCTTCCTCCACCCATCAGTGGGCCACCTCCGGCACCCACAATACACCCACCAATCTAAACAAGTTTCGGTACTCCCTCTACCTCAGCTTATACTCTAAGTACTAGCGAAAGCACCACGCCTTCCTATGTACCTTACGGATCATTACCCCCACAGAATTTGTACTCTCCATTCCCTAGTCCTCCACAGCCCATGGCTCCCCCACACCCTCACGCTGGGGTGAATTTTGTTCAACCCTCTCCCCTTCAGCAATATCAAAATTTTGAACAACTGAATATGGAAAATCCAACCCATTAGTCGAATAATTCCCAAAAGAAAGGAAAAAACAGGAACAATAGAAACCCAGGTCAAGGTGAGAATCACCCCCAACAGAACCAACCTACTGGGGGAAACCAGAATCAAGGGAATCAGAACCCCCAGGGAGGCAATAACAACAAGCGTCAAGGGAAAAATAACAATAATATTTGAACCAACTTCCCTTGTGCCCTTTGCGGTGAATTCGGTCATTATACTCATCATTGCCCCCAAAATGTCGATTTTAAACGAATGAAAGATTTAGGAAGTGTAACACATCCTCCATCACCACCTGCTCCTCAGCAGGCCCCACAACAATATGTCCAACAACCTCCCCCATTTGTGCTACAGAATACCATTCCACACCAGGGTGTGATGAACACCCAACAGTACATGCAACCTACCCCACCACAGTTGGGACAATATCTCAACCCCAACAATCCCACAGATCGCACTATCCTCCTCACTAGTGAGGAAGAAGTCCTTCTACAGACACGTAGTCGTCAATACCGTGCACCTACTAAGTCTCCTCCCATTCCCCCAGAAACAATCCCAAAATCAACGGGACCCCCGTTGGTGATTCCTTTCCCTAACGTAGAAACACCTCTTCGCATCCCTCGCATCCCATTGCACAGGAACGTCCACAACCCATAGGCTAGGGCGACTCATAATTATAGTTTGGTCGATGACTTAGCACAATCCCCGGCTGCCATGTCAGTCTTAGAAGTCCTTCAAACTTGTCCCACTTAGCAGAAATCATTACTTTCCGCCTTGGGGGAAGTCGACCCCGTAGATACTCAACTCATCACATTTTATCTCGACAGCGGAGAACCTTTCCTCCCTACTCTAATCGCTTTTCAAATCCCAGTGAAAATTTGGAACATTACATTTCATCGGTGCATCATCGATGAAGGTGCATCCACATGCATCATGTCCAAGTTTGTATGGCAGAAAATTGGTTCCCCCGAACTCATACCATCTGCCATTACCTTAAGAGATTATGACGGATGACAATCTTCTCCTAAAGGGCTCTTCCAAAATGTCCCTGTAGAACTCGGGGGCAAGACCATTCTCATCGACATTGAAGTTATCGATGCCCCACTCAATTATAATATCTTGTTCGATCGTAGCTACATGTACGCTATGAAGGAAGTTGCCTCTTCCGTCTTTCGAACCATGATGTTCCCCCATAATGGAAAGATCATTACCATTGACCAAGTTTCACATTGTGAGCCTAAACCTTCTGTCAGCATCGATAACATTCTCCCTCTCATCCACACTAATCATGAAGCATACCCAGTCATCGAAATGGGTCTCGAAATTTTCAAAGACCCATAATTGTTAGGAACTTACCATGGTGCACCACCGCTCCTTCATCCTTCCAATCAGGTATGCGTTGTATCATCCAAAGGAACTAACATGGAGGATACCCTTCCTCCCAGGGAGGCTTCTATCATATCTAACATCCCACTAGTCGCAAAGCTCCTCCCTCACGAGCCTCTTATGAACTCGTCGACTCCACCAGTTCACGATTTCACCTCTCCCCAAGGCCATATCCCAGTTTGGGAGATAGCTCCCTAAGCCATTACTCAAATCCCCTTCTTCTACCCTCCACCAGGCATATAAGCTTTCCAAGTAATTGCAACGCTTAGCCTCCCTAATATGGTGTTGGAAATTCCAGTTTGGTATTTACATCCACTAGAGATGGTTCCTCAACCATCCCTTCCCCCCCAAATAGAAGGAATCCCAATGACGATTCCCATACTCACTCCCACCATACCCTCTACACCCCCACTCACTAACCTCCCTGCCACAGCTGGGGGTAGGAAAAAGAAGAAGGATCCCACATCTCCACTCATCCCCAAAGGACAACCACACGGTAACAGTCACCGATATCACTCTTTTAGATCCCTTGTATTCCCACCAATTCCACTATGACGAGGACATACTCGAAGAATTAAACACCCCCAACTACCCATGGGATGTGCTACACCATTGAGCGCTCTTCTTTCCACAAGAATCCTTCACGCTTCCTAACCAACACCCCATATACACAGTCGAAACCAAGGATTTTACCCCATCAGGGCATATCGACTGGTTCAATAACCCCATCCCTACCCCTGATGCTTTTGAAGAAGGAAACATGGCCAACATTTCCCCAACCATCAAAATCGATATTTCCATAAAAAATGGAGTCGTCGAGGAAATCACCATTGGCGCTGCATGCACTCCTCAAGAAATCACCACCTATAAAGTGATCTTCCAAAAATATCAGGATATTTTCACCTGGTCATACACAGAAATGCATGGCCTTGATCCCTCTATTGTTGAACATCGCATAGACACATGGCATGATATCACACCAATTTGCCAAAAACAATGACCGCTACACCCATCCAAAGCAGTAGCCATCAAAGCCGAGATTGACAAATTACGTGCAGCTGGGTTCATCTACCCTATAGCCTATACCTCATGGGTTTCCAACCCTATACCCATTAACAAAAAATAAGGCACTATCTGTGTTTGCACAGACTTTCACGATCTCAATCACGCATGTCCCAAAGACAACTTTCCAATGCCTTTCATCGATCAAATTATCAATGACTGCATAGGCCACGAGGCTCTATCCTTCATGGACAGTTTCTCTAGTTATAATCAAATCCAAATCCATCCAGCCGATCAATACAAAACCACATTTACCACCCCTTGGGGTAATTTTGCATATCGTGTCATGCCTTTTGGCCTAAATAATGTTGGTGCAACTTTCCAACGGGCTATGACATACATTTTTCATGATCTAGCTCATATCATCCTCGCATACCTAAACGACCTCACAGATCAATCCAAAAAATGAACCCAACATCTTGATGATTTATGGATCATCTTCCAACAGTGTCGTCAGTACAACATCCTCTTGAACCCCTCAAGTGCATGTTCTGCGTCACTACCGGGTGCCTCCTCGGATTCATAGTTTCCCAAAGTATTATTATCGTGGACCCCCTCAAAGTCTAGGCCATCACAGAAATTCCACCCCTCGAGAATTTACGCCAACTCCAGAGCCTACAAGGAAAAGCTAGCTTTCTACGACGATTTGTCCTAGACTATGCCACTCAAGCACATGGTTTCCTTCGCTTACTATGCTAGGATATACCATTCTACTGGGATGAACATGCCCAAAAAGTGTTTGACAACCTTAAAATGGAACTCTCTCGCACCCCTTTAATTAGTTCACCCAACTATAATTGTGACTATATCCTCTACATCTCAGCATCAGCTATCTCAATAGCAGGAGTTCGTGTTCAAATCAGTGATGATGATCGTGAGCATGTCATTTACTACATTAGTAAAAACCTCTCAGGGCCACCCTTGAAGTATAATCACGAAGAGAAACTAGCCCTTGCAATCATCCTCGTAGTACAAAAAATTTGTCATTACATTCTTCTTCGCACAACCAAATTCATAGAGGATTCCAACCCCATGCAATACTTACTCAGTCGTCGAAAAATTAACGAAAAATTTTCCTGATCGATCGTTATCCTCCAGGAGTATGATCTCGAATTTTCAACACCCAAGAGCAAGAAATCTCTCATCCTCGTCGAATTTGTCACAACCTTCCCTTCCAATACTACCAGTGCCCCCATCAATACCAACTTCCCCGATGAACATCTCTTTTATATTTCTTCGGATGATCCTTGGTACAGAGACCTCCTCATCTACCTCTGAACCCAAAATTTCGGTAACCACCTCTCATGATATGATTGTCGTCATATTTGCCACCAATCCCCCTGCTATCTCCTCATTTGAGATATCTTATATCAGCGAGGGGTCAACACCATACTCCGTCGATGCTTGACCATTGACGAGGTCGATAGAGTCTTGAATGACTGTCATAGCGATGCATGTAGGGGCCATCTCTTGGGGATGTCCACTGCTCAGAAAATAATTCAAGGAGGTTATTTTTGGCCTACATTGTTTCATGATTGCATTCATTCCATGAAGCGATGCAATAAATGTCAGCTTTATGCCAACAAAGCACGAGCAACACCTGCTCTTCTTCACCCTATCATTACTATCGACCCCTTCTTAAATGGGGCATTGACTTCATGACTTGTAATCCCCCATCCAACAATGGACACAAATACATCCTTGTTACAGTCAATTACTTCAAAAAATGGGTTGAAGCCATGCCTACCTTCAACAACACTGCTGACACTATAGTGTGATTTTTCTTTAATCACGTCATATCCCACTTTGGAGTACCACTCCAACTAGTCTCTGATCATGGGAATCATTTTGAGAATGATATTTTCATCAAACTCTCATCCTGGTTAGGATTGTCCCATGAGTTTGCCTCACCATATTACCCTCAGTCCAACGGACAGGTCGAAGCAGTTAACAAGGTCCTCAAAACCATGTTACAACACACGGTTAACAAACATAAGACAAATTGGCATCATATATTATTTTCCGTGCTATGGGCTTATCGTACGGCCATGAAAATGGCCACTAGTTTCACACCATTGCATATAGTCCATGGAGTTGAGGCCACTCTTCCTATCGAGTGCGAAATCCCCACCTTACGCACTGCATTTGAGCTATTACCCGACACTGCTCTAATGGAGCAGCGTTTGCTAAACTTAGAGTCCATGGATGAAGATCATTGATCTTCATTACAAAACAATGAGGCAGCCAAAAACGGTCAAAGGCCACCTTTGATCTTCATGTCACCCTTCACTCATTTCATGAAGGTGACCTCGTCCTTGCTTATGATATCTCTCAAAATACCATCGGTCATGGCAAATTCGAGTCACTGTGGCATGGCCCCTACATTATCCAACATTGCCTCACCAAAGGCGCATACATCCTGACTTCCCCTGAAGGCCTCTCTCTCAAAGAACCCATCAACAAGCTATACTTAAAGAAATTTTATGCCTAAGCATAGCCATTCTACATTAGGTTATTTCTTTTTATAGTGTTTTTAATCTTTTTTCCATACCTCACGTCTAAACTATCATTTTTTTTATTGACATATGCTTCCTCCATCGGTCTACCACATCGGTTACACCGACGGCGCCAACCATTGGACACAAAATCCCACTTCGGCAGCTTGGGCCCTCTATACCCCCTCACATGAACTGCTCCACTCTAGCAGCATATGTTTAGGTTCAGAAACCAACAACCAAGATGAGTACACTGTCATCATTAGCCTGCTCGCCGATGCCAACCATCATCATATTTTCCACCTTAGCATCTTACTTGACTCCCAACTAGTCATCCTCTAGCTCAACAATGTGTACGATGTCCGCGATCCTTGCCTTTTTCGCAAATGCCTGCAAGTTAGACTTTTATCTCGACATTTTGATTTCATTACATTTACACATATTCCAAGACAATTTAATCAAATCACAGATAACCTAGCTGACATTATACTCGATTGGCATATATTACATCAAAATACCTTTACACACACATAAACCATCAAGAGACTGTCACAGCATATATAGATTAGACATCATAAATAACATTAAAAAACACACATGTGAACATCACAAAGACCCCAAAATGTATACTCATATATATATATATATATATATTTGTCAACAGTACCATCAAAATGTTTACATACACATAAAATACATCATATACAAAATCCGCAGGTGATTGAAGCACCTCGGTACAAAACTAGTGTCACTACACCAAAATGGGCTCACCAACCTATATACAGTATACAAAAATACATAGAGAGACACTCAAGGTGCCTCTAGAGCACCACCTCCTACCCCTCCCTCAAGCGGTGGTACCCCATCCACTATCAGTCCCTCCGGACCTGGAGGTAACTACGCGGTCATCGCAGAACCTGCTACTGCTGCTTGTCAAACAACGGACCTCCACATCAGCGGAACTCCCACACACTGCTCTAGGACACCCACATCCTAGATGTGAGACCACATGCCCTCCGGAACTCCCTGTAGCACTGCTTCCAAGTGATGGTGAATATCCTCAAAATCTCCCCCAGCCTCCGCCAGAGGAGCATGCGATGGCCTAGCACCAGGGTCATCAAAATGGTGTCTCCTAGCCACTCTCTCATCATCGGCTGGTCTCACCTCAATGTCCTTTCCCTGACGTCTCTCTCCTACCTACGACTCTCCCCGTGGTGGTCTCACCAGCTCCTGACGAGTCAACGCTCTCATCAACTCAACCTCACGCCCACGAGGTCCCACATCTACACATACAAACAAACAAAGGATAGCATCAACATCCATCTATACATAATATATAAGTCATACTATCTCAAATATCAACATATCAAACAAATCACAAACATACCTCGGTGGTCAAACACCTCTCTCGGAGGTAACACTATATTTGGATCACCCCGGAAGTCAACCCCACAGTAGTCTGTAGTCTGACACCTATCAAGCTTCCCTACCATCTTGGCATGCAGCATCAAGCCCCAGGAAAAATGCTCTCATGCCAGTGCCCTCCCCATAATCCTCAGTTGACCACCACTGATCTGCTGAGTCACGAGGGACCCATATACCCTCACAATCATCACTACTACACAGCGATGAACTAAAGCATCCATAGACCTGATACTCACTACGGAGCCTGACATAAAGTTCTCCCTCGAACAATACCTCCGGCCCAAGGTAGCCAACTACCTGTCCCCAGGTAATACAGGCTCCGCCAGTAGGGGTGTCCCCCGAAAGGGAGCCCAGTTAGAAAGTACACATCCTCCACCGCAGTGAAGGCTAGTTGCTCTCCCCGCACCATAAAACAATGCAGATCTGGACTCCACATCTGGATCAAAAACTGAAGAAGATACTCCTGAGCCCGTATCAATGGGCACTCAAAGAACTTCAGCAGCCCACAGGTTGCCAAAGTGGCATGAACCGTCGTCTCCTCAATAGTCACGGCCTCCCTCAGCTGTAACCAGTCCCGCTCTTGCTAGTGGACCAACATCATCCAAATGATCGCCTACAACCACATAATACAGTCCTAGATCATCCATCTCGAACATAACACACACTAAATTCTCCAAAAAATATGAGTTTTTCACCCATCAGCCTTGCCTCCAAGGTGCGGTTGTTTAAACCCACAGGTGCGCACACATGCGCGCCTTTTCACCCCACAGGCGCACACACATGCGCACCTGTTCATCCCACAAGCACGCATGAATGCACGCTTTCCTGCCACACAGTGGTGCCTCCATATGCCCCTGTCACAAACATAGGCACACTTGTCCACTGCACAGTCACACACCCATGCGCAACTGTGTAGCAAACATGCGTGTCTTTTTCCCCCCTTAGGGCGCACCCATGCATGGATATCTAGATGACAGGCATCCACCCATGTGCGCATATTTCTGGATCGCCCGTGCACTAGGGGGCCCACACCCACAAAACCCCCTGTACGACCCTCTGTATAGACCCTGCCCACAAATAGGAAACCTAATTCTATGCAGGATGATAAGACCACTAACCTGAAGCTCGTTGGTCCTAAATCGACTACCTCATTCTCCCAGAATCTCCAAATCTCCTATGAATATCTCTCGTCCAATCATTCTGACCACAGGTACAAATGAGGTGGTAATGTGGGCCCTACAACTATATATAGTTCCTTTTACCAAACTTCCAGACCCCATTCTGGGAGCTCCGGGTGTCCGTTTTTCGATCCGTCTTCAGCCACGGGATCAACATCCCATCATCTACATCAAGACAGTCCCCAAGCCATTTTTTATCCTTAGTCCCCGAGGAGCCATTTTTTCCATACCATGTCCAGGTACACATGCTCATGTTCAAAATTATCAAATAAATGCTCGTATGTTCGATTATCTTCATGTATTGTTCATGTCAGGTATTTCGCTTTGCATGTGTGCAGGTACTTGGTAATCATACATCAGCACGACCCCTTCAGGTATATAATCAACACTGACATGTAATCATTCCCTGTGAATCTCAATTGCATCCCCAATCACACCCTTTGCAATTTTCCCTTAGGGTCCCCATATCTGACTCTGCAGTACCGCCACCTCCATTACATTTTGGGTACTGTCACTCGGTAGCACTCTCCCCCACATGAGTTGTCCCATTCACAGTACCCCTTAGCACTTTGAAACTCATGATGTTTTTCAACCCTTTAGGGATGGGAGTCCTGATAGTCTTACACCATGTCATGAATCATCCACATACTCATTCTCCTCATTTTGCTAGCTTTCCCCATGGACTCCCATGATTATATCTTCAAGGTTCTCTTTTGACTGCACCTCTGCAATATCATTAACCCTCCATTTCATCCACAGTCAGTTTGCCCATCCACAAATTTCCCTCCATTTCATCTACCTCATACAGAAACCCTCCCATGGGGCTCCCAACCTCCACCAGTTCTGCAAGAAAAATGTGCCCTAACCGGCCCAACCATATTACATTGGGGTACCCATTTCTATATTTGTACACTCATCCCAAATTATTCTTTATAAATTGTAAAAATCCTTTGTTTCCAGCATTTACATATATTTTTTTCATCACCTTTGGCGACCTTCTTCTCTTTTGGCAAATACAGCCCATGTCGCCCTTAGTTGGGGAACTCCTTATCATGTACTCCTGTTGACATCGTCCATATACTCCGAGTATCCCACAGGCCACCTACCTCTGCTCTCTGAATTTTTTCACTTTGCCCCGCCTCTGGCACAACTCATCCCACGTCTTATTGTCCCCCTGACACTAGACCTAGTTGAACGGTTGCAGCCACTTATACTTCACATATACCCCCAACCAAGGGCAGTCTTGAGTCTTCATACATCTTGACTTTTTCCATGTACCTCCTCAGTTCCTAACCTCACCTAGTATATCTCATGAAGCCCTTTTCTTCTTGGAGTCTCATCCCCCTTTTGTCGACATCAACACCATTTCCATAAGGGCGACAATATCTTGACTCTCATTACCTTTCCAATGAGAGGTCTCGGATGGCACAGGGAGAACCACAATTTCTCCCTGTTGTCATTGACCCCTGTAACATTCGACTTCAACACTTTCTCATGTTACAGTGGGTCTTAATTTGCGACTATTGCAGTTGTTTCTTATATTTTCCGAAGACCTCTGAACTTGGCTGGGCTATCCATGCCTACAGAATCCGTGATACTTCTTACAGGTGTCATTTCCTACTATTTAGAGTATGTTCCTCCTCAGAATTGTCTTCTGCCTTTATCACAACTGCCCCCGAGGGCACTTTAGTTATCTACATCAACACACCATTTCAATTACTATACAACACCATTCTTTTTTGAGTTACATGACACGAGCATGGGGCATGCCTGCCTCGCTTGTACACAATTTATTTTTACACACCTTATGGAAGATGGGGTCCTACAGGTTCCCTTATCCCTCCAACGGGTCACTCTTGATACTCTCACTATCACTCTCTCTTACAAGGACACTCTCAGTAGAAGAAACATTGATGAATTTAGGCTATACGTATGCTCCTAACCTCATCCATCAGGGGGCATCTGTTATCACTAAAATTTCATCCGCAAATGATTACAAGAATCCAACATCTTCAAACAGTTTTGAGGTCACCCATGGACCAAAATTACCACAAAATCATTTCCAAAAGGTCCAAAACTATACAACCAATGATAAAATTAAGGTGTGCTATGACTACACAGGGCGCACGTGCACATGTGCCATTCAGAAATGCATGAAAAGTGCACATGCACACGATGCATGACTCTGGTCGCTAAAAGCCGCACACACTTGAGAACAACGCATTTATGAGATTGGTCGACCTCCCACCCACTTCTAGTTCAGCTTCCAAGTTGATTTGACATCCAAATCTCGGCTGGATCCGACTGGGTGGCTGGTCAAAGACCTAAAAATGCCCTAAATAGCCCTTTTTCACACTAAAATATGGTTGCACAATACTTCAAAGTGATGCTATGAAACAAAGCCATGGGTGCACTACATTTTCAAGGAATTCATTTGCAAGGTTATGCTATTGTTATTCTCTTGGGGAATCCTCTTTTCTCATCAAGAACATACTAGCATCATTACATTTGGGCAATCCATCTCACCTCTTGAGTGGATTAGCTTGGGATTCTTTCACTATTTCTTTCCAAGTTGTAAGATGAGCTTAGTTGTGGGGGTCCAAGAGCCCTCCCTTGGAGGAAGAAGGGACCCAAAGTCCTCTTTCTTCTTGGTGTTTTTTTTTCACTAATATAATCCTTGCCATTGGTGACATGAGTCTTATTGTTTTTTTGTTCTTATGTCCTTATGCTCAATAGTATAGTTGTTCTTTCATTTCTTAGTTTAATTCTTAGCTTAATCTTTTATGTTTCTTTTTCTAACCCTTTCCTTTACTGTTTTCTTTCTTAGCTAACCCAACTAAGCTTGTAAGCACCTCTATTTTGCTCATTTAGGTGAAAAAATAAGCGCAACAATCATCTCCATGGATTTCATCACAGGGTTACCAAAATCAACCAAACAGAATGATGCCATCATGGTAGTTGTGGAAAAATTGAGCAAGGTTGCTCACTTAATTCCCATCAAGTCAACTTGCAAGGAAATAGATATTTCCAGTATTTTCATGAAATAAATATTTAGACTTCATGGAATGCCTAAGGAGATCATATTAAATAGAGATACAAAATTTCCTTCAAGCTTTTGGAAATATTTGTTTTTTAGTTTTGAAACTAAATTGCTATTTAGTACAAACTATCACCCTCAAAATGATGGACAAAAAGAGAGGGTAAACCAAGTGTTAAAGGACATGTTAAGGATGCATGTAATGCATCAGCCTAAGAAGTGGGAAGACTACCTACCACTGGTAGAGTTTTCCTACAACAATGGATATCAAGAGTCATTGAAGATGAGCCCTTTTGAGGCCCTCTATGGTAGACAATGCAAGATTCCAATCAGTTGGGATAACCCAGTAGACAAAATTACAATCAGGCTAGATATTTTGAAGGAAATGGAACAACAAGTAGTTCAAATAAAACATAATCTGAAAATAGCTCAGGATAGACAAAAACTCTATGCAGACAGAAAAAGGACTCCCAGGTAGTTCAAAGCAGGGGATCATGTGTATCTTAGAGTTAGACCCAAGAAAAGCTCCTTGAGAATGGGAGCATGTACCAAGCTAGCACCTCAGTATTGTGGACCCTTTGAAATCTTGGATAGAGTGAAGCATGTAGCTTATATATTAGCACTTCATCCCATAGTGAAGGTGTTGGAGTTACTTCACACACACCTAGGATTTATTTTTCCTAAGGTTTTTCCTTTTTTATTAGTCATTATCCAGTCTCCTATATTTTAGGAGAGAATATTCCACTTGGAGAATATTCTCTTTCATTTGACACTTCAGTTTGACTAGTTGAGTTGAGTTTAAATGTTGCATTGGTTTTGTCACAATGAAACATTGGGATCATCACCATGCTAATGCACACTTGACTTGGTATCATCACCATACTGGCGCATTACCCTTGATTCCTTGATCTACTCCTCACTACTCTTTGTTTATTCAGTTAACTGAAGATTGATTGACTAGTTAACTCGGCTAGCTGGCAGTTCACTCCCGTAACTACCTAAGAGACTAGGCTAGGTGGCAGTTTACTCCCATAACTATTGGTGTGTGTCCAGATCACTCTAGACCACCACTGTGGCTCATTAGTTACTCAATTATCCTATATCTATTGTAAATTAATCGCTCTTTCAGTGTGGAAAATGGTTAATCAGAATTATTTTATTCTTTCTTTCATTCTTCTTCTTTCTCTTATTCTCTCTGAAAATGTGTGTATTATTGTTTAGCTAGATCTATTATGTGCAGTTTCAACACATTTACATGGTATCAGAGCCGATGAACTGCTAAGAAAAATCTACACCAAATGTTTTTGTAGGTAAAAAAGATTCAAGACAACAAAAAGATGGATTATTCACCAAAAATACTTCTCACGCCTCATAACTATTTAGAATCGAAGCCAAAAATTATGCGTATGTTCATATGTAGAGGATTGTACCAAATAATTATGGCAATGGAAGTAGAGCCTGATTTTGTCGATGAGAAAAATGACTTTCTCAATAGACAAGATATCGCCATAGGATGTATCCTCTATTTTATTTCTCTTGAAATTCTCCATCAAGTATATTATGACTCACAAGAATTCACTCCAAATAATTTATGGAGCAGATTTGAGGTTTTATTTTTTAATAAGGAAGAATGCATGCAAAATGTTGACAAGATAAAGAATGTGGAAAAGCCATTAGAAGATAAATCATCTCAGTTTGAAGAGTCTTCTACACAAGTATCTACAAAAATTTGTATTCCATGAATTGAAGATGATGTCTACTCCATTTCAGATTTGTTTTCTGAAATTCATGTAGAAAATATATGGTATGCATCTCAGGAGTCACATGCAGATATTTTTCCATGCACAATGCATGCATCTAATAAAAAAGGGAGTCGCACACATCAGACTCAATTATGATATTTTTTTAGCACTATTTGCATAAACAAATTGGATACTTGAATTCCTCTCAGGAAAATATCCAATTTCAAAAAAACAATCGTCTGAAATAGAGTCTGGAAAGTGAAGTTATGATCGTTTCAAAATCAACAAAATTTCAGTGTTTTTTCCAGAAACAGCCGCACGGTTTTCCAAGTTTTATCCAAAATTTATTTGGATATTGTTCATTATAAGAAGATAAAGTGGACATCTCAATGATGCATCTACTTCATCATATCCGTGCATACATCTACATCTTCAACAAAATCTTCAACGAGCACAAACTTACACAGTTGCAAGGTCTTCTTGGAGTGAAGGACACGGTTGCTTAGCAACTGCTTTTTGTTCCTTCTCATTTTTTTATGCATTTTAATTTGAGGGGGGGGGGCGGGGGTTTCCCAAGAGGTTCTCCCTCTTTCCTCATTTATTTCATTGTATCTTTTGTATTTGGGTACCTAACATGACCTTGTTGTCGGGACCCATTATTTATTTTTACCATAGTGATGTTCAGGGGGGGTGTTGGAGTTATTTTTCCTAAGGTTTTTCCTTGTTTATTAGTCATTATCTAGTCTACTATATTTTAGGGGAGAATATTCCACTTGGAGAATATTCTCTTTCATTTGACACTTCAGTTTGACTAGTTGAGTTGAGTTTAGATGTTGTATTGGTTTTGTCACCATGCAACATTGGGATCATCACCATGCTAATGCACGCTTGCCTTGGGATCATCACCAGATTGACACATTACCCTTGGTTTCTTGATCTTATCCTCACTACTCTTTGTTCAGTTAGTTAACTAAAGACTGATTGACTAGTTAACTCAGCTAGGTGGCAGTTCACTCCCGTAACTGCCTGAGAGACTAGAATAGGTGGAAGTTTACTCCCGTAACTGCTAGTGTCTATCCATATCACTCTAGAAAACCACTATGGATCATTAGTTACTCAATTATCCTATATCTATTAAAAATTAATCACTCTTTTAGTGTGGAAAATGGTTAATGAGAATTCTTTCATTCTTTCTCTCCTTCTTCTTCTTTCTCCTATTGTCTCTGAAAATGTGTGTATTATTGTTTAGCTAGATCTAATCTGTGCAATTTCAACACATTTACAGAAGGCACATAAGTGTTTCCATGTTTTGTTAGTGAAGAAATATGTACATGACTCTAATCATATAATTGACTGTTCCGTGATCCAGATGGAACCAAAAGGAGAATTTATGCTAGAACCACAATGCATAATAGATAGGAAGGAAACCCCACTCAGGAAAAAAACCATTGCATAGTTCAAGGTGCAGTGGAAACACTTTGTTCTAGATGAAGCTACATGGGAAATGGAGGATTCCATGAAACAATCATACCCATTTTTGTTTACCTTGGTACATACATAACACATCGACATATAGAACATAGAGGATGATGTTCCTTTAAGGGGGGGGGATTGTAATAACCATGTTTCCCCTAGTTTGTAAATATAAATATAACTTTCCGAAAGATTGTGGCAGACTAAATATGTGTGAATGTTGGATTTAATGAACCTTTTGTTATAAAAGGTGATGTATGTATTTTTTGTTATTAATTGAAAATGGATAGTGTTGCATAATTGTTGAAAAGGGGTTTTTCCAAGATAGACTATGAAGATATGAGATATATGGCGAGGGGAACCAGAAATGGTTGATATGATCGCCACCAAACCAGTACCTCACTGGATTTAATTGCTCAAACCCAAAATATTCCTCTGACCCATAAATGAATTACCAGTCACATTGGTAGTTGGAAAAGTCCTCCTCGAGAGTTAATGAGGAGATGGGGCAGAGTACCCATTTGCAAGGGATTCCAAACCTGACCATGAGATGGGGATTCAGACCCACGCAAACTTATTGAGGAACATAAGAAAATAGGTAATTTTAGGGGCAAAGGAATATCTGTGAGGAAGCATAGTCGAAATACCAATCTCAAGAATAGAAAAGAGTGCTTGCGGTTCTCTAGTTCGAGTGAGAAATAAGAAGCAAGATTGTTGAGGGAGAAAGAAGATGCTGGCAGTTTTTTCTGTCCAAGCTGATAAATGGGGTTGATGAGTGAGTGTGTAAGTACTCATGCAGACCCCCTTGCTTGGTACAGATAAAACTAGTTGCCAAGATCTTGTGGGAGGATGAGAGTAACGTTCGTCCTTAACTGTCGTTGAGCAAGAAGAAAGAGTCTCTCTCAAAGAATAGTGGTATAGCTATGGGGTGGCCAACGGTAAATTTGTTCAGGAGTGGTTGTGCCTATGATTTGGTGGAAACAGACACCCCTTTTAGCAGTCACTTCACGATTCTGTTTTTCTGATAAGTATTTTCATACTCTGTGTACTAAAATGGAAATGATGATTGAATATATATGTATGTCTATGACTAAGTTTTGTATTGAATGATTAAGGTAGAAATGTGTATTGTCTCTCTTTGAACCCATTCTTTTGAATGGTATTTTGTCTTCCTCCGCTTAGCAGCTAGAGAGTTATGGGACGTAATTCTGCAGGAGAGTCAGGGTAGGATTTATTGGAATGCTTATGTTGTGTCGACCTCTCAAATATACCTTTGCGGAAATACCAAGTTCAAACTCTGTGGAAGTAGGGCACTTCCTTCACACACTTCCCCTGTGTGACTGAGGGCTCATGCCCATGTCCTTAACCAATTCACAACTAAGAGATTAGCGCATAGCCCATGAGAATTTTTAGAGGACCCATATGACCAAGGTTGGGGAACCCTGTGCTAGGCCCAAAAGGAGATAAACATGTCTGGCTTCATAACTCTAGTAATTCAAAGCTCCAGACTGTTACAACCTTACCATTTGCAAACTGGTCGAAGGAAAATTATGGTTACATTTAACCATGAGGTTGATTGATGTCTAGTGGTTTCCCTAACCGGGGAAAATAAACTTGTCCCATCGTTAAACCCTAACCCATTTACCAATCATGAATAAAAGTGATCCAAAGATCCGAGGGTATTCAGGATTCCCCCTGGCCATTGGATCTACGTTGAGGCGAGTCTGACGTTAACTACTTCAAGAGAACGGATATGTTATAGCACCAAATTCCCTTAACGTCGAAGTTACAAATTAACTTAAGTCATGGATCTGGGGAGTCTGTTAAGAACCCCTCTTAACTATATGATCAACTAGTGGAGAGACCCGTGTACGGTGCTTCAGCGAAGTCCTACTTTGGGAGAGTGGAGCGGTCATAATGTCGAAACCTCTGAAGGCTGGATCTGTGAATTAATGAGGACTGTAGATCTAGGTACCCTTCGAGGTATCCCATGACCGATAGATCTATACAATGGTCATCCTGAAGTTGACCACTCTGGGAACAAGGAGGAATTCATGCCACAGATCCCCTGAGCATCGAAGTTACAAAGTAACGAAGGCAATATATATAGGAGCTTACGTGGACACACCTTGACCATGAGATAGAAGGGATTGGAATGCTATCAGTTTGGGGTGACATGGCATGTTGATGTCACCCAGGGTAACATGGCATGTTGATGTCACCTAGGGTGACATGGCATGCTGATGTCACCCAGGGTGACATGGACCCACGTTTGACATGCCACATGTCACATGGATTCATACATTTCACAGAACCTATGTGCCCATTAAAATGTGACATGTGTCACCCACTATATGGGCTATGTGTCATCTCTTTATTGTCACATGTCACCCATGGAAGTTACTTTCTAGGTCCATTTGGTGGGTCGAGTAAATGGGACCCACCTATCCTTGCATCTGTGTCTAGTACGTCACCATGCATGAGGGTGGACCCTTAGGGAGTCCGGGACTTATGGACTCTGAAGTTTTGGGATGCAGTGTCATGGATAATATGAAAGGACGGAAGTTCAAAGCTACATGGAGAGATCTCAGGCTGCTTAAGGAGTTCGGGAATTCGAGACTCTAGAGGACATGTGTGTAGAAAGGAGAAGGGGCATTATGCACCGAAAACCGAACTCCCCTATATATTAGGTGTTAAATGAGGACCATGTCTCACCGTTGGATTGGATGGTGGATGGAATTCACCTGTGGATGTATGAACTTGGGGATGGTATGAATGAGGTGGACCCACATGGGTGCCACATGGCCCATGACTGATAACGCTTGAAGAACTTTGGGAGGCCATAACTTGCAATCCAGAGCTCGGTTTTGAGTCTGGTATAAGTTATTAGAGAGCTATAGTTGAGTAGAAGAGGATGGATATGTTGGAGAAATGATTTGAGATGATTAAAGTAAGCATAATTTTGATGCCCCATCCCTAGAAAGGGTACTTATGGGTAGGTTGTGTTACAATAGGAGTATTTTCTGGTTTACAATCTTCCATTCTGAACCTCTTTAGCATTTCTCTAATATACTTGGTTTGAGAAATAAAAATTCCTTGGTTTCTTTGACATATCTAAAGACCCAAAAAGAAGGATATTTCTCCAAGTAGTGAAATTTCAAATTCATTATGCATATCCTTTGAAAAATTTTGGCTCATCCTCTCATCATCACTTCCAAAAATAATATCATCAACATAAACTTCAATTAAAAAAATACTATCTTGATTTACCTTGATGTAGAGGTTTTTGTCTGCATTTCCTTTTCTGAACCCTTATTGTTGTAGATATATTTTCAGTCTAAAATACCATGTTCTGGGGGCCTGTTTGAAACCATACAATGCCTTTTTCAACCTGCAAACATAATCTTCATTCTGTGACAATTGAAATCCTTCTGGTTTCTCAATGTGGACTTCTTATTCTAGTTCCCCATTCATAAAGGTTGATTTCACGTCCATCTGATACACTTTGATATTCTTGGAGCATGCATAAGCTAGCATCAATCTGATTGCTTCCATTCTAGAAATTGGAGAAAAAATCTCTTCAAAGTCAATACCTTCAACCTGTGTGTATCCTTTACATATCAATCTATCTTTGTTTCTATTAACATGTCCATCTTCATTCAATTCATTTATGAAGACCTATTTTTTGTCGATTACATTCTTGTACCTAGGTCTCAAAACCAATTCCCAAGTGTCATTATTCTCTATATGATCCAACTCTTCATCCTAGATTTTATCTAGAATTCATCCTTCTTGGCTTCTTCAAAGATGATTGGCTCAATCGAAGATAAGAGTGCTAGTTACAGTTGTTCTCATGACTGGATTCTTCTTCTAGTCGCAACTCTTGCATCTTTGTTCCCGATAATTTGATATGATGGATGATTCTTCTATATTCGTTTGTTAGGTGTCTTTGTAGGTACTTGAATATCTTGTTCTTCTTTCTCTTCTGCTTCTAACTACTCTTCTTCATCTTCCCCTTCAGATACTTCTTATTCATTTGCTTCTTCTTTGTGAACATGTTCCATTGACTCCTTTTCTTCTTCCTTTATTTTTCGTCCACCTGTCTCATCAACTGTCACATTAATGTTTTCCACAACTTTGTTGAGCATCAGATTGAAACATTTGTATGTTTTCCATGTGCTTGAGTACCCAACAAGTATGCCTTTGTATACACGAGAATCGAACTTTCCCATTCTACCATGTTCTCTCTTGATGTAGCATTTTCTTCCAAAAACTCTGAAGTGCTTCACATTCGTTGGTCTTCCTTTCCATAGCTCATATGGAGTTTTATCACTATTTTTATGAGCATTACTTTGTTTTGAATATGAATTGTTGTATGCACAGCATGTGCCCAAAATACATCTGTCAACTTGGAATCCATTAACATAGTTCGATCCATTTCCTCTACTGTCTTGTTCTTCCTTTTCGACAACTCCATTCTATTGAGGTGTCCTATAAACATATAATTTCCTCTTTATTCCATGCTTGCTGCAAAAATCCATAAATTCCTTCAAAGTAAACTATCATCCATTAGCAAATCTCAAACATTTGATTTTTTAATCCTTTTCATTTTCAACCATTTCCTTGTATACCTTGAAGTTCTCGAATGCTTCTGACTTTTTCCCAAGAAAAAAAACTGCAGTCATCCTTATATAATCATCAAACAATAACATAAAATATTTCTCACCTTTTAAACCATTTTTTCTAGTTGGTCCAACTAAATCAATATGCACAATTTCCAGTGGTCTTGTTGTGGAATATTCATTTGATTTGAATTTGGTCTTTGTTTTATTTCCTTGTTGACAATGCTTGCATAAGGTGTTGGTTGGATTCGTGATCTATGGAATTTATCTGACTTCTTCCTTTTTGCTGACTCTGACAAGGTTGTCAAATTTTATGTGACCCATTCTTCTATGCCATAACCAAACTTCATCTTCATTTCCTATATAACACTTCTCATTTCCAATTTCACTTAATACATATATGTTGCTTGAAGTTCTTACAATTGTTGCAACCAATATGCCTGAACCTTCTTTTCTTATCTCGCACTTTTGTGAATCAAACACAAGTTTGTGACCTTGGTCACACATTTGAATTACACTTAGAAGATTATGTTTCATATCTTCCACTAGTAGAACATTTTCTTCCTTGGTATCCTTGTTACCAATTCTAACTATGCCTCTTCTAATGATTCTATTTGAGTCATCGTTTCCAAAGGAGACTGATCCATCTCTTTCATTTCTCAATTACAAACATTTCCTAATCACCTGTCATGTGCTTTGAGTAGCCACCATCCACATACCAACCATGTTTCTTGTGTTTAGCTTGTAGAGACAGTGTGCATTCTTCATTGTTATATTGATTCTACTTTCTTATCCATACTCTTTGTTTAGGTTCATGTCTGTGATTGTTGTTATTCTATTGTGATTCTCTAGGAGGGAGTGTCATTCTACAATCTTTGGCCATGTGTCCAAAGTTGTTGCACTTGTAGCATTCCACTTCATTTCTCAAGGATTCAAACCTGTTGTAGCTTCTTCTCTGTGTTTAATTAGGCCTTCTTGGATAACCATTTTGTGCATGACTTTCATAGTTGTTTATGTTTCTTTTATTTTCTCAACAATTTACAAATTTATGTCCAAAATTGTTACATGAATAACATAAACCAAAGACGATAGTTTGATATGTGGGAGTTGAAGATATTCTGAAAGAAGTTACTCTTTTGAATCCTTATTCTTCTTGAGGCCTTCTTGTTTCTGACTGTCGCTGATTCTGAAACCTGAATCTTCTGGGTGGAGGAGTGTCCCTATGATCTTCCTTGTAAAACTTATTGTCTTCTCTGATTGTCTCTGCATAGCTTCTTATATGTGTTTCTTGATATGTTTCTTTGGAGCTTGATCCCTTTTTTGTCTAATTGTATCCATGTCTGGACTTTTCATGATTTGGTCTCTAACTGTTAATAATGTTTTCCAAAACTTTAGAGTTATTTTGCATGTTTTTCTTTTGAAGATCTTTTCTCAATGTGACAATATTTTCTTCCAAATTTTCAATGATCTTGTCTCTTTCTTATAAACATTCTTTTAGTGTTTCTTCAATTATTTTGTCTTCTTTAACTTGAATTTTTAATTTAGTAATCATCTTCTCTAGTTCTTCAGTGTTGGAATATTGAGTTTCCTCTTTTATTTTTAGTTCTGCCTGTAGTGACTTGTTTTTCTTCTTTTCTCTTTTTATAACTTTTATAACACTCAACAGTTCTTCTCTGTAGTCAACTTATGCCTCTTCATATTCTTCTTTGATGCATTCTTCATCGAAATTTTCTATTTCCATGAATAGAACCCTTTATGTCTCACTTTCTTTGTCTTCATCTTCGTCTAATGAGGTGTTGTCTTCTTTTGTGTAAAAGATTTTCTTGAAAAAAAATATTTTTGGTTCTTTTTCTTTTGTACATTTGTTATCTATTTGAATCATCTTCTTCATTTATTTCCTTTTTCTTATGACATTTTTTAGTGAAATGACCAATACCATCATAATTAAAATAAAGCAAAGGAAGCTTACCTCTATATTTTCCATTGGTTCCCTTTTTTAGCCTTCTGGAGAAATTGGCTACTTCCTCATCGTCTTCTGAGATGTCACTGCTACTACTATCTGACTTTACCTTTTGCTTTCCATTTTTCTTTGAATTCTTGGATTATTTGTATGATGTTTATTTTGTAACCAGATTCTGATGTTTAGTTCTCATTTCATATGTTGTGAATATTCCATGTATCTCATCCATGCTTATCGAATCCAAATCTGTTATTTCTTATAGTACTAATATATTAGGATCAAATCTCATTGGAAGAGATCTTAGCACTTTTTTAACAATTATACATTCATTAAATTCTTCTCCCAAAACTATGATTGCATTCACTGTTTCATCAACTCGTAAAAAGTAGACTGCAATATTTTCATCTTCTTTCATCTTCAGTTGTTCAAATTGACCTCTGTAAGTTTGAATCTTTGTTGCCTTGACTTTTGTATCTCCTTCATAAACATTCTGAAGTTTGTCCCAAATCTCCTTTGCTGAGCTGCAATGCATAAATTTGACATATATTGAATCAACCAGAACATTCAGGAGTGCAGTTTTGGCCTTTGAATTATTTAGATTGAGTTTCTTTTTGTTTCAATTTGTTGGAGGAATGGCAGGTTCTTTATACCCATCTACAACTGATTTCCAAATCTCAAATCCATGTGCATGTACATATGTTTTCATCCTTCTTCTCCAGAATGCATAGTTTTATCCATCAAACTTTGGTATTCCATTTTTATACATATTGTTTCTCTCCATGATCTACCTTCCAATGGTTAAACCGATTCATGAAGGAACTCGCTCTGATACCAATTGTTGGATTACTGAGAGGGGGGGTGAATTAGTAATATAGAAATTTAATCCTTTTTAACAATAGTATATAAGTTTTTTTATCTTTATGATCAATTTACCATTATCATTCAATAAGTGCAGAATAATTAAACCATGAAAAATGAGCAATCATACACATACACAGTACACCATATTTACGTGGAAACCCAATGCGGGAGAAAACCACAAAATGTTTTTTCTTATATTTCTTTAAGAATTACATTCATTGGAAGAACTAACTTCATTTTTTATTCAGCTGCAACTGGAAGGAGGCTCTGACCCCCTATATTTTCAAGATACAACCTCAAGGAAGCTCCAACTCCCCAATTCTCTAGCTAGAACCAGAAGGAGGAAACAACCCCCTATGTTCTTCGGCTACAAATGGATGGTAGCTAAAACCACCTATCCTTGCCCCATCTAACCTCCCTAAAATATAAGTGTCCAATGATTAAATCACTACCACATTGTCCCTGTGATATATACCACTGTAAACATGTACCAATATGTGCCAACAATATGTAACCAACATGTAATCAATCATGTACCAAAAGTCATCCTGCACCAACAAACACCAATAGGTACGTGAACTGTATATGTTGCATATTGCATATGTATGTGCCCTGTCTATACTGCAACTTGTGTATGTACGCGTCCTGTCTATACTGCAGCCTATGTACACCTTCAGAAAGATAAGTTTTTCACCTTTTTTGAAACTCAAACACTTTGATTCCTCTATCAAGTAAACTTGGAACATGTCACTATCTCCAATTTGTAGTTGTTCCCTATAAATACTTCATCATACATATCCCTTAACCAAGTGCATCTATATCTCTCTAGTCATGTTCCATACATGTGTATACAATTATGATAAAGTGTAATAACCTGTTGTGCCCCCACAATAACCTCCCAATTTTCTTGTATTAGCCTCTATCCAAGACAAGAAATTGGGCCCCCCTTTAATTCTTCCAAAAAAAAACCCCTCTCTCTCTCTCTCTCTCTCTCTCTCTCTTGTGAAAATAGATATTCCCAAGTTCTCCTCACCCTACCTTTCCTTATCATATACAGTTCCTCCTCATATCACTTCTACATGACAATCCACACTTCTGCAAGTTCCCTCTTCCCGTGCTGACACATAGCGCATTGAAACACACATCCTTTCTTCCAAATTTTCACTAATGCGCCATTGATTTTATTAACATTACATCATCCACCTCCTTTTGAACTTCGCTAATGCGTCGATGCACTTCCTCCAAACCTCACTGACACACATCTTCATCGTCAATGAAATTCACATGATCAATGGCGTCCCATCGATATTGGTCACATTATTATAGTCATCACACACACTCCTTTCATCATCTAACTCACTTCTACGCACATCGTTGCATCGCATAACAATGACGCTCTCTCCCTTTCGCTTCATTACATTGCTTATTGATGAGATTCACCTCTTCTTCCCAACATGCTACTCGTTGACAAGTTTCCCTCTCCTGTCGCAAATGAATTAGCGTAAGGATGTAAAACCCTCATCGTCATTGAGCACATTGAGTAAAATCTGCTTCCTCTAGCTAATGTTGATCAGGTCATTGTAGCCCACTTTTTTCTTAAGGCTTATCTCGCCCCCCTCCCAGCTTGGATCCCTTATTGTTGATTTCATCAGTCAATCTCCTTACATTCCAATGATTAAATCTCCATGCCTATCTACACAGTTGGTCGATAATTTCCTATCTCACCTTATTCGCTTCATATCATAGCCATAATCAAGTTTTAGTGTTCCTAATGGCCTTCTTCGCACACATGGTACTAGCTTGTTTTTTGTGTGTTTCTTGATGTTACAACTAAATATTCATTGTGGAATCCTTTCCTAGCATCAAATGGATTAATGATAACATATACAAGTCTTGTGTTGGTTCTAAAACGCACTTTGGGAGAAATTTGGTCCTTTTAGCTCCTAAACAGTCCTAAGCGCACTGAACGCCAGTTGGAATTTTTGGAGGATTTATAATTTTTTTATATTAATGAATAACCTCAGTATTAATGGGTGGATCAAGACATTGTACATCACATATGACCCAAAAACTAATGAAATTAAATTTGGATGAAGCACCAATGAACTCGAGACCTGAAATTTCAGTAAAAAATGCCTTTGGGTGCAATTTTTTGGTGTCCATCAAAGTGAATTTTTCATCTCTAAAACATGTCGATTGTATTATTCTCTCCATTATGATTCCATCACAACTGACGAAGTCAAATTTTGAGGCCCGGAAGTTACAAAACGATCACCAAGGATTGCTAGCCTAATTAGCCTCGGTAGCCATGAGATCGATAGAATACTTGAATGGTATATCCAAGGTCTCGCTAAAAGTGTCTCTTCATTCCCTTCGCATCACAACAAATGGTACCTCAATATAACATTGTATGAGTGAATTATGAGATTTTAAGTTTAAGTCAGGTAGCACCAACATCTCCTTTGGACAACTGGTTAATGCCACCCATACGCAAAAATATCATTTTTTAAGAGCATTTTAATTAAAAAACCCATTTAATTGAAATTATATTTTAATTTGAAATTTGTTTTAGTTTGAAAAACATTTAATTTCAAATTTATTTGAATTGAAATAAATTAAATAAAAAAAAAGGAAAAGAAAATTAATTAATTCAAATGAGGCAATAAATAAATGATTTTGGACAAGTGTTTGGGAATTATTATATAAGGTTTTTAAAACTCACATGGAGGAGAGGACTCACGGCCCACGTGCCCCTCCACATTCTCCATTTAAACAAATGTAATCCCTTATAAAACTATTCTAATTCCTTTGAATTCACAATAAATAAAGCCAACTCCTTTGACGAGTCGGAGGACTTAATCCTAAGTTTGTCGAACAGTGCTCGAAAGAGTTAACAATATTTTTTTCGAAAAATGCTTGAAAGAGTTAACACCATTGATGGAGGGGAGGGGCATGTCTCATGAACCACTCCATATCATGACCCCCCTCCATGTGTAAGGTGTTATTAAATATAGGGAGAGGGTGTACTCATAAAACCCCTCCCCCTTTACTCTTAATTAAATATGAATTTAACATGTTTTCATGGAGTGGAAAGGAGAGGGGGCGTGACATGCCACCCCCTTCCCCTCATGCCTAATATTTTATCATGAAATGTTTAAATGGACCATGTCATGTGAGGAAGGGTGTGATAGA
The DNA here is from genome assembly GCA_000966675.3 of Picea glauca. NCBI lineage: Eukaryota > Viridiplantae > Streptophyta > Pinopsida > Pinales > Pinaceae > Picea > Picea glauca. The sequence continues at coordinate 715,085 of JZKD02S1646488.1, read as the reverse complement.
GTAGTGGGAAAAACCCCCCATTTTAAAATTTTCTTTAAACTACTTTGATTTCCCCCCTTCATGAACTAATTTGAATTAGATTCAAACCAAGTGCTATCACATGAAACCAATTTCAATGCTTGACAATTCAAATTCAGCGAGTCTAAAACGCATGCACGATGATGATATAGACCTCAAATTTGCAATGACCACTTGCCCATAGAGCATAGACGAGTGTGTGTCAACACGATTATTCATCGAATTTTCATAACTCAGCTTTCATCTTTCACCCGATGAAATTTATGACTTGACTTCCGATGCAAATCAGAGGAGTTACCATCAACACCTCCGACCAAATCAGAGGATTTAGTAATAAATCCTCCGATCAAGTCATAGGGGTTATTTCAAAATACTCTGATCAATTCAGAGGAGTTAGTTCAAACTCCTCCGAGCAGTTCAAAGGAGTTAGTTAAAACTCCTCCAAGCAGGTCAGAGGAGTTAATTCAAACTCCTCTGAACATAAGAAAATTGACTTTCATAAAATGGTCATAAAGTTTGACTTGGGTGTATTTTTTGCACATTATTTATAATGTTGGAAAGGTATTTATGAGCTCTACAACTTTCTAGTTATATGTTTTCAGAAATTCCTAAATTATTTCCCTCATTTTTCAAGATGAAGATCTGGTACCTTGTTGGAAGACCTGGAAAATGCAACGCTGCAAATTATGAGTAGAAGAAGAAAGGATTGAATCCAGGGAAGTTAACTTAATATTTCAATTAATTAATGCCTCAGTTATTTTCATTCAAATTATTATTCTTTATAGTTTATATGGAGTTATTCTCATCTATTATATGTCGAATTTGTGAGGTACCGAGCGAAGGAGGATCATGCTCAACATTCTCACGATGAAATCTACAGCTAAAGATGAGAAAGGATCAATAACGAGATATGTAGCAGTGATGGAAGAGAAACAAAGAATTTATCACGAAAATGTATGAATCAGGGATCTAGAAACTCCATGACGATACACTGTCAAACTCAGAACGACGAAGATACCAACATACCCAAAGCTAGTCTTTATGATGCGCAAGATATATATGGCCGAAATCCATGATGACCCATTAGTGCTAGGAGACAAATTTGAAATGTAACAACTATCCTTGTTTCTCATCATCACAAAGAGGATGTGGAAAAACACTAGAAGACGAAAGGTCATCGAGGGAGATGAAAGGCCAAAGTCCTTATTGAACCTCAATAAATACTAGAATAGAACCCAAAGAAAGGGATTTTTGGCTCTTCAAACATTGTACACCTGTGAACTACTTCGAGATACAGTGTCAATTAAAATTGAATAGTTTTCCTAATAGTTTTCATGTACAATTGCTGAAACTATTAATACGAATAAGACCTCAAGGCCAACTTTTGACTAAGAGAAGGACTTACATGTGTTGTTGTTTTGTTGCGAACTATTTCAAGAAAAAATTTGTTTTTCACATGGGTTGTAAGAGCATGTTTGTTTATGGACTATTCTGAGGAAATATATGTCTTCTTGCAGTTTTTTCATTCTTTCTTATATTACATGTCCTAAGCGAATGATTTTTTAATGTTGTTATAGCAAGATTTTCCTCACCCCGTGCAATCTTTCACAGAAGGCCTTTTTCAATTTCCCTATGCAGACTTGAAGTATTTTTTTGAAAATCCCATAGCTAAAAATATAATTTTTCCACATATACGTGCCCTACATACTATACAACATGCATATACGCAGGTTGCACCACTACAACCCACGTACATCGAGAAATGTGCCCTAGAATTGAAAAATGGTGTCGGGTTTCCATGTCACATGATGAGATCAATGATCATTGGCCTTCCATATACTAGAAACATTCTGACTCGACCCTTCAGTTCCACTTGAAGGCTATAAATGGGAAAAATACAAGCTATGGAAAAGAGGAAAAATAATTCAACTGTTGGCACAGGGGCAAACCCAGGGTTCAACATTTCAACAGCGCACCAACAAAACCCTAACTATTGAACCTTTCAGGAATACCTGTGAAGAAGATGAAGTCTCACCCGAGGTAGAGGCAAGGGTGGTTGTAGGAATCAAGTGTCTACAACCTAGCTGGGACACAGATTTGCGATCACAGTACTTAACAGAGAACTTAGAATTTAACCCTTATTCACATCGCGGGTTGAAACCCTAATTACAGATCAGTGTAGTATTCAACAAGATCTAACACATCCAAGCATTGAGCATATAGAAATAGATCAAATCTAGCATTCATTCACATCACTAAGCACTAAGCTACTATAAAAAAATGCATCTAACATATATTACTGCACTAAGCATAAATCACATCAATAACATAACAACCATAATGCACAAAGAAACAACAACATAGGATATACGTGGTTCACCCCAGTGTGGGGCTACGTCCACCAACTCGTCTTCTTCTTTCTTGTCTTCTGTCAATCTTCTTACATGCATAGAGCCACAAGACCCACTCTACATAGGACAGGAGATCTATGTGCACCTTTCCATATCCTCCTTCCCTGAGCTAGGGTCAATCACAAATCCTTCTTACAGTCACTTGCACTTAACTCTGCAAGTTCTCAACACACGGTATGCACGAAACTAACTCAATCACATAGATATGACTACTTACATTGCTTGCACTTAGCCTAACATCATACAATGTCCTCTACTTACATCGCTTAGATTTCCATTTATACATTACAAAAAGGGCCTAAGCATGGGTAAACCCATGGGCCGACATCCCATACCCATTACATAAACCCTAAACCCAAAATTCCCTAAAAAGGGGGTGAGATCCTGCAATCTCCACTTTGCCTTGCGCTCCACCTTCGACCAGCCTATCGAAGTCCCAAAAATGGTCGAACATGACCAAGTTTCTCCAAAACTTGGCCAAGGGCCAACATCAACTTTGAGAGAAAAGTTACTCTGGAGAAATTATTCACTTCACATTGATTTTGCATCCCTTTGTCCTTTAAGTCTGAACACATTGTTCAGCCCCCAAGATCTTCCCTTACTGATTGAGAACTTCATTGTCTCTCTTATATGAGCTTGCCTTTGGTGGAGGATTGAAGTGATGGAGACCCAACTGGAAGGAACTTAGTTTCTCGGTTCCAAACCATGCTGACATAGAAGTCTATAACTCACTCACTTCTATTGATTATATCTTAATAGAAATACAATTTTCTCGTTCAATTAATATCTTGCAAATATTTGAATTATTATTCCATGGGAGTATTTTTTATGAATGTTGATGGATTATGTTGTTGAGTGTGCTAACATAATATATTATCACCATATGTTTGTGTTGCTTGGTTGTTGAGGACTAGTTGCAGGTATATTAATTTGGGTCAAGTGCTCAACGGTGGACTTTATCGAACGTATGGACAAGGTAGGAATTTTATATTGTCTTTCTAGCATATTTGTCTATATAGCATACTTGAGATTAGAGTTGATTTCTGCAGTCATTTATGTTTGTTGTGCTTTACCCCTAGCCATAGAGATATTTTCCTCGTAACAGAATTGGCGACCATATTGGGGATTGAATCTTCTTTTTGGGTGTTTGGAGTGTTTTTCTCCTTAGATTGATCTCATTCATATTGAGTTTATTGTCGTATGATTGCTAGACAACCTTTGTTCACTCTGGGTCTGAGTCTTTCAGCCTTCTCCTTAGCCTAGATGTGTTTTGACACATATACGTGGGTTTTTTCTTGACAGTCATGTACATACGTGTGTTGTCATTTTGCAAGCTGCGTACATACGTGCTTTTCCCTTGAACAGTCACATACATCAACCTTTGTTGCTTGATTGTTGGGTTTGGTGGTTGTTGGGTAGGTTTTCATGATTGTTGAGTATTCTTGGGTCTCTATAGTGACTGTTAAGTGTTTGTGGAATGACAAGAAACCTGTCTTTAGTTGATTTTTTTGGCGGTGCCTTTCTCATCATTTTTTCATTTTGATTGTCCTTGCACCTTGGGTTGGGTGTTTTTTTCCTTGATATGCTACTTGGGTTGTCTCTGTCTATACATAATAGAGTCTTTATATCAAGTTGTTGTTCAGTCCTTGCATTTTCATTTTTCTTATTTTGAAAATACAAAAATATTAGGCATTTTACATTGATTAGCATTTTGATCTCTTAAGTCTTTGTCATTTATCTTAGTGCATGTAAAGAAAGAGTGCATTTTTATTTAGAATTGCATAATTGAATTGAAAATTGCATTTTTAAGAAGCATATCATTTATTGGAAATCGAGGTTAGGACTTTGCATTGTATTCATATTCATTTATTTTACTTGTTGAGTCATAACATCACTAGTTTCACAACCACACCTTTTGAGTAAGAAAGGCCATTAAAATTAATGCTATAATTTAAAATTGATTAGTAACGATTTTATTTTCTAGGTTGCTCAAACTAGATTAGGATTTAGTGCCTTGGAATAGGATTTTTTGAGTAAACTTCTCCAAGGCTATCAAATCAACATATGTGTTTGACTAAGGGAGTGGATAAATCCATTGTATAATCAGTAATATCATGAGGCTCCTCTTACACCAGAGTTAAGCACGAGATCATGTGAGGTCGGTTGAAGGGATATCCCCCCAATACCTTATTAGTACCAGAAATATTTATGGGGATCTATTCATATCTAGGGATCTTGATAATTCCCTTACCTCCATGAGAGGCGGTGCTTTGAAGGTTTAGGGATTTGCTACCCTACCCATAAGGTGGACCTAACTTACGACTGTTCTCTTGTGCATCGGTTATATTGTGGTTGATTAGTTGCTTGACTTAGGTACCACATAGGTTACTTGCAAGGGTTATTCTATAGGTACCCTGGGTTAGATAAGGGTCAAACAACACACAACCTTTATGGAGGATTACCTCTTCGAGGGGATCTGACTAACTGGATGTTAAGCCCATGAGGGCCCTTATAATTTACTATGATACCTATGATATTTAGTAGGGAGTCTCAGGCCCCTCTTAGGTGAGGCATACCTAATTTAGGGAGGGAGGCCCCTTTCAGCCACTTTAACATGTTTGTGTTCATTTTGGTTGTTTGATTATTTTTGGTGTGCTCTTTTATTACTAGTTGGCCTTAGGATTTGTTTTTTATATCTTGAATCTTAATTCATCATGGAATCAGACCAGCTTCCCCGCTAGTCTCGTTGCTTGTTATAGTTACCACTGCATTTTGAGTCTTTGCCTTCTAAAAGGTGTAGAGTTATTAAATGTGGTACACACACCTCCACCTATCAGACTTGTGATTCTACAAGGATGAGTACTGAACCAATTCATAAAGATACTGGGAGCCCTTTGACTCCCATACCTATTATACTTAATGGCACCCCTTTGACTCTTGCAACCACAATGGTTGTAGTGTCGAAGGCACCTATCATCACTGTTGCCCGTCCTATAGTGAATACTCAACCTATTTCCACGAACTCATTTGGGTCTCTTGGTCACTCACTAGGCTATAATGTTCATTCCATCTCAATGCCCTCTAGTATGTTGAATTTTACATCACAGTTTTCAAACTCCATCCTAGCCGTTGGCCCCAATGCTAGCATTAGACTTGGGGGCACAACTCCTCCTTATACTTCATTCTCGTTTGGTGGCTCTCATGTCCCTCAAATGAATCCTACCATGAGAGTCATTACTTCTTTTAACCTCAGGTCTTATCATGTTGCTTCTGGGTGGAGTAACCAGCCTGGCGAGAAATATTTTGCTCAAGTTCCATCCTTTACCCTCACCTCCTAAATGTCGATTCCAACCAACACATTTGGCATGATGAATCCACCTTTATACTCTAGATTCACACCTAGAGGAGGTTAGTTTCACACCTTAAGAAACCCCCAACCCTGTGCCACTCTGGCTGGGGGAATTTTTTATAACCCTCATCAGAAAATTCACACTGGAATGATTCCCAAACAACCTCTTATGAATCATCCTGGAGGAGGGTCGTACAATCCTAGACAGTTCCATGGTGCTTATGAGAACCTTGGATGGGTTGTGATTCCCCAAACACAATATTTCCAGGGACCTTGGGGTCAAATGCCACAACCTCGTCTCCCTTTTCTAGCCACGCTCAACCTGCCAGACTTGTCTAAGTTGATGAACGACCCCGTGTTTCATGATCCTACATGGCTCCCCATTCCCACCAAGCTTCCTTCATATATTCCAAAATTCGAAGACAAGAATGGCAAGGACCCTGGTGATCACGTTATCACCTTTCACTTATGGTTCTCTTCGAATTCCCTTAATGATGATTCCATTCAGTTAAGATTATTTCAACACACCCTCACAGGGGTTGTCGCAAAATGGTATATCGAGCTACATAGGGGGGCATATGGGACATTTATTCAGATGGTTTTAGTCTTCCTTAACCACTTCCAATCATCGGTTAATTACGATTCTAGCCTAGAACTTTTGTTTACCTTACTCCAGGACAAATCCAATCATATATCGAATCACATATAGGAGTGGCATAGACGGAAGAGGTTGATCAAGACCTGCATACCCCCGAAATTCCTATTAGAGTGGTTCCTTAAGTCTTTAAAGCCTCCTGTTTCGAAGGATGTTGCTACATCTGGGGTTACATCTGTGGAAGAACAAATATTCAAAGCCCAACAGTTAGATATTATATATGCTCAGTCTGGATTGTTATATGAGATTCTTCTGAACGCACCGAGCTCAAACTATGACCTTAGACAAAATCTTGGACCTCATATCGATGGCATTGTAGGTTCTACCAATGTGAAATCCGCAAACTCGATGACAAGCCATTTGAAAGAGTTGTCTCTAAACTAGTCTGCAAGAGGGCCAACTACATCTGTGTCTTCCAATTCCACTCAGTCAATGGATGTACATTTTGTGAAATTGTCGAAGGATCCAAATGGTAACCAACAACTAGGTGGGAATAAGAAGAAAGGATGTAATAATAATCGCAAGGGTGGGAAGAATAATAATAAACCCAAGGACAATGGTAATAATGAGAGGACGAATAATAATGTTGGTGAGGGAAATAAAGAAAGGCATAAGCTGAAATTCCCTGTAAGATTTGTACAGATGATCACCTTACTCATTTATGCCCCAAACTTGTGAAAGCTACAAGGCTCTTATTTATACCGCCCTCTGTGATGAAAAATACTTTTTACATAACCATCACATGGCCTCGATCTCCTCAAATGTCATAAATGTGGTTGGTGGAAGTCAAAACCCACCAGCACAAGACAGTGATCATTTTTGCATCAATATGGTCAATTCTCAGGTTAATGTAGCCACCTAGTCTCATTATTATAGTTCTCCACAAGTTGTACCTGGTCTATAATATCCTCCTCCTCTAGAGATGCCCTTGTAGATCAAAAAACTAGAGCCACCACCTCATATTCTGAAAGTAGTACTCAAGTTCTCTACCCACAATCCAAATGCTAGAGTTGCCTAGAAATACTCTATTGTTGAGGACCTGGGTCAAACCCCTTGTGTGATGTTGGCCCTGGAGGTACTACAGACGTTTCCTTCACATAGGAATTCCTTTCTATCTACGTTAGAAGCTCTAGAACCTAGTGGCTATAAAATTATCAAGTTTGACGTCACATATGTGAAGCCTCGCTTTCCTTACCATGTGGCATTCCAAATCCACGTGGGTTACTCGAAGTATACCATCAAGCATGCAGTTGTTGATGAAGGCATTGCAACATGTGTGATGTTCCTGATCTATTGGAAAGCTCTCAACTCTTTGACTCTCTCTCAGTGTTTGACCATGTTGACTACTTTTGACGATTGTTCCTTCCACCCTCATGGTATTCTTCCTGCCTTTCCAGTCCAGTTAGGTGGGAAGATGGTAGAGGTGTATGTCGAGGTGGTTGATGCACCCCTTGATTATAACTTGTTACTAGGACTGTTATAGCCTAGAAATTTGGACCCTTGCATATTTTTCTTCTTCTTATTCTTCCTTTTCTTCTTCTTCTTATCCACCAGATTACTAGCTTGAGATATTTCACTCAGTGAAGTAGATGAAATGGAAGAATACCTTGAAAGTGAAGAAGGTGAAGAAGATCTTACTGGTGAAGAAGGTGAAGGATCAAAATGAGATTGATTCTCTTGGGGGGAAGTGCTTACAACCAAAGCACTTACTTCATTTGGGATTACCTGAGTGGAAAATAACCACACTGGAAATCCAATAGTGAGACCTGGAAGACTCAAAGTAGCGATGTGAGGAGGACCAATGTTTCCATAAGAAGGAAAAATAAAAGGTTCCCCTGGAGCAGGGGTTCCTTCATTGGTCGTTTCAGGAACTAATGCCATTAGATAAATATCCAACCTAGAGTCTTCTAGAGAAAACAAACAGCACACACTAAAAATATAGTAAGCAAGCAAGAAAACAAAACTTTCTCACAATGAACTCACTAGTTGGTGATGAAATCCAACGTCCCAGGATCAAAGTAAGAAAGGGATGAGAAAGAGTAGGTGGAAAAGTTATGTTGACGACCTTCTTAATGGACTTACGCCCTGGTGCAAGTTCCCACACATAATCGTGGGTATACCCTCCAAGGAGCCCAAGTGATTTTGGCCAACGTCGATTCCAGGTACCGTGAATACTTGCCCCTCCACGGTCACCTCGTATAAAGAACCTAGAGAGATAGGCCACTAAGGTTACCAATTACTACAGTGATGCCTAGGGAAACAGTCGACAGTCCGATCCATGCACAAAGGCAGGGTATCTAACCTGAAATCAACTTGAAAGGCTTCCACTCATCATTGTGGGTATACCTTCAAGCGACCCCCATAATACGTGCAATATCTACACCAAGACCAACAAAGAAGGGTGAGTAACTCTGCCAGTCTCAATGCGACCTCGTGATTGACCCTTGTGTTAGAAGGGCTTTCGAGGAAAAAAAGTAATAAGTGGATTTCACCGCTCCCTAAAATAAGATTCTATGTTTGTTTGCAGATTTGGAAAGTTATCTTTCACACCTATTCAAAATCCCTACAAATAATCTAATGTAGGTTTGTTACCAGAAAATATAAAAATGTCTAATCAATTTTTATAAGCGCTTTATTTTATGGCTATTGTTACTCAAGAGGAAAATGGCATGGAAAATATGGTGTTTTGACCGACTTGAAAGTTATTCAAAGAGATGAATATGCAATCGTTTCATTTTGATGAAAGCTAAGCTATGAGAAGGAGAAAACATTTATCATTCCCATAAGCACAATGTCCCAAAATTTTAAAACTCATCAATATCAATATTTTCAAGAAATGAGAAAAATAGACTGTACACCAATACACGATTCAGGTACCCCCCCCCCACCGACCATGAGGGGGAAAAAAATTCAGAATTTAAGACCAAAAAAATGCCAAGAATCATGCAATTTCACTACTTCAAATGCAAGGATGTCCCGAAAATTAATGCAAAGCAAGAAAATTAAAACTTTGTTTCAAAGATAGATAAAAGCAATAGCAAATATATATAAAACAAAGAAACCCAAAAAAGTTGTATCGTTTAACATGAATTATTCAATAAAAGAAAAAGAAATACTTTCACCAAACAATTCTAAAGAAAAAACAATGCTTTGTAACAGAAATACACTCAAAGGAAGAGATCAAATCTTTCGAAAGAAAACAAAGAAAAAATAAGGCAAAGAGTAGTTTCAAAGCTATCAAGAAAACTGTAAACAGATCATAATCAAACCCAAAAATTTACCCCAAAACCAAATCCAAGGTCTGGGTAAGGAGAAAACCATAAAAAATCAAAATTTTCACAATTTCCGTAGGCTGTAGACTAACACAGTGCAGAAATCATTGATTTTCATAGGCCAAATAAGGGTAGGGCATGGAGTTTCCACACTGATCTAAATAGGTAGGGTGCAGAAATCCTAAGTCGCCACACTGTCCCTCAAAGTAGGGTGAGAAAATCAAACAAAAATGGAAAAAATTAAAAATTAAGAAGGTTTTCCAGTGAAGTTTAACAGTCAAAGAGTCAAGCTAGATCTCCCAGTGACTCAGAAAACAAAAAACAAGCAATCAAAGAAAAAAAGAAAGACAAACTAGGAAAACAATCTGTTCCCCAGTGGAGTCGTCAATTTTGTTATTGGGTAAATTGGTAGCTGCAGACATGAACTAATCCCCCTAGATCCACCTAGATCTAGAACAAAACAAGATAGAACATGGTGCTTTCCCTAGGCTCTAATCATTGAATTTACTACCAAAAATAATATGAGAGACATACCTTTAAATGTCACTTCCTTATGTCTTTGTTGTTCCTGTTTTTCTCTGGCGCTCTTGTGAGACTGATCCTGCAGTGAGACACAAACCAACCAAAGTGAAAGAAGTAAAGTATATTCAATGACAACCTATGCATATGATCAAGGAGTTATGAAATAAAATAAATACTATTCTATGGGAAATAAACATGCCACTGTATTATATTAAATAATAGGAAGAGAGATTAAAACCGGATGCCTTGATGTCATAAGGTCCCTTCCAACGATTCCTTGCTTCCCACACACTTCTTGCTCCAAGGATTCTGAGACCATGGATCTGATATCTAATCACAATCTATCTTGACAAAGAAAATCTCAGAGCCAATCTAACCAAGATAACAATCTCAAACCAAATTCAACTCAATCAAGCTAACTTTCTCCATGAGATATCCCCTCCTTTTATAAGCTGAAGAGGATAAGATGAGGAGGCTAGGATGATCCCACTAAATCATGAAAGCGAGTAAGATCCAAAACATTCGGAGGCCACCTCACCATAGAAGCTTCTCCTTCTAGAAGCATCGAGAAAATGCTCGTTTTTCCCACGTACGAAGGCTGCTGCACCCTAGCTGTAATTCAACCTACGGAAACTCCATGACCTATATATAATGAAACTTGTGGAAATTAGGTATTTCCACACCCTATGTATAGAGAAACTTGCATAAATACTCCTTAATAGAGTTTTTACAAAGGAAAATCCAATTTCTTCTCTCAGGTAAAGTTCTTCTCCCTTCTTTCTTCAGGAATTCAGGCCACTGACTCATCTGAAGGCAACATATAGGTTTACATCCTCAATGGTCATAGTGGTTTGCCTCCCCCGCACACTATTAGACAACTTCAAGGTTTACAGGGGAAAGCTAAATTTTTACGTCGTTTTATAGTAAACTATGCCAATATTAATAAGGGTTTCATGCATCTTTTGAAGAAGGACACCCCTTTTATATGGGATGAGTGAGCCCAGGAATCCTTTGATTCTTTGAAGAAAGCTTTGGTATCGATGCCTCTGTTGAATTCTACGGACTATAGTAGAGATTACTTACTTTATGTCACCGCGTCTGAAGAGATGATTGGTATGGTTTTGGTTCAAGAGGATGATGAGATCCATGAGCACATCATCTACTATCTTAGTCGAAACATATTTGGTCCTGAGCACAAATATTCTCATGTCAAAAATCTATCTTTGGTTGTCATCCATGCAGTCCAACAATTACGCCATTATATATTTATTTGAAAAACTATTGTGGTTGTCGATGTCAATCCATTTCAATACATCCTTACCTGGTGTATCATAGGGGGAAAACATAATAAATGTATTTTCATTTTACAAGAATTTGACCTCGATTTCACTTCTTCGAAATCCAAGAAATCACTAGTCTTTGCATATTTAATATCCAACTTCCCACAATTAGATGAGGATTTTATTCATGTTCAATCTTTTGTGGATGGGCACATTTTCTTTGTCTTGTCGTCTGACCCCTGGTATGGAGACATTGTTCTCTATCTTCAAACTTTGAATTTACCTTAGGATCTCTCGCGAGATGACCAATGACATGTACAATACCAAGCTAAGAATTACATTATCGTCGGTGACACTCTGTATCGTCAAGGAATAGACAATATCTTGCATCGTTGTTTAACTCATGAAGAAGCTGAGTCATTTCTAAATGATTACCATAGTGGGGCTTGTGGCGGTCATCTATCTGGGCTTGTGATAGCCCAAACAATTTCACGAGTCAGTTATTTCTGGCCATCTATATTTAAATATGGAGTTTACATGGTTAAAAAGTGTCACCCCTCCGAGGTTTTCACTCGAAAAATGCACTCGCACCTAGCTGTAACAGCCTCCTAGTTAAGGACAACTACTCTGTCAACAAGTGCAATTTTTTTTTTTGGTTGTAAGAGTGTGTGCGCACGTGTAGAAGAAACAACCCCCTCGAATCTACGTCACCACTCAAACCCACAAGACAAAAATAAGACAACACAAACAAGACGACCCGACATATCACCGTGGCAACAAGAAATAAACGCCCCTGGACATAAGGCGTGCCACTAGCTACTGTAAGCAGAAAAAGACACCAGGGGTTAGGTACAGTACTATCAAAGAATGAAGGAATCCAACAGTAGAGTCGCAGTAGTGGAACTGTGCCTTTAAACAGCCCGAGACTACTGATACGGCTCAGAGTATGTCGCAAGAGTGGAACTGTGCCTTTAAACAGCCCAAGACTCTTTATACGGCACTGGATTCCTTCCACCGGAATTACACACAGACATAAATACTAATGCTACAAGGGGGTATCGACCTTCCGCCTGACACAAGCAGACCAAGCACACCGAAGGTTTACCCACCTAGTAGCACATGAACTTTAAGAACAACCCCCTTCCTTTACTAACTCTGACTAATTCTATTGTGCTTAAATTGAGAACGTGTCAACATATAAGCTCGTCCTTAACAATAAACATTACAATTCCGCTATCGCGCACTAATATACGCATTAAATTATATCACCTGAACTTTGCACAAATCAGTCACCATCATCAATAGGTGATCTCCATAAAATACAGCTACATTAACTTTTTCACAAAGACAACACCATGGTATATCTTAAATCAACTAACCTAACATTA